>CM046792.1:28413415-28564215 GCA_025617405.1 Perca schrenkii
ATTGCTAATCTTAAAAATCACCTCAAAATGTGGAGCAAGTGTGGTTTCTAGGACACAATCAGCATTAACTTTTCCCGAAAACATTAACAAAGAACTACAAATGAAACAGAGTTTTTACATTCAAAAAGCATACATTTGATAAAATAAAAAATATCACTGTGAATATGTGTTTAGCGCTTTCATTTTTCATGAGACATGACATAGCATGTATAGCGTAACTGTTTCTGCCATAAAAAAGTATAACAAAGAACATAAATCATAGTCTGTGGGATTGTAAATGACACTAACCAGATGCAACTCCTCATTATTTTATCATAACAAGTTGCTTGATTCTTATTGGAGGTTTTCTGAGACGTTTGTTGATTCAACTGCCACTTTAAAAGCTGTAGTTTGTGGTGATTTTGAACTGTTACACTAGATGAGGCCTGTTATCATTTTCTCCACCCCCAGAGTGCCCACTCTGACTCAAACTTCCTCTCATCCAGCCATTTGTTTATCTGAAATGTAAAGCCCTTCAGGAACCATACAAGACACGTACTATCTCCCATTCTCTTTTTTTGTTTATGGTCTGCCATAAAAACATATAATGCTATCCACAAGAACAAACTATCAGTGATGGAAGGAGTACTTATGGACGGAACTTATGTACAAGTAGGAATACCATAGTCTAAAATGACTCCATTATAAGGAAAAGTCCTGAATTCAAAATGTTACTTAAATACAGAATGTGCTTAAAAGTATGAAAATCAAAAAAGTAGTCATTATGCAAAATGGCTCATTTCAAAATGTTATTGAATATCAAATGATTCTGTTTTTATCATTAACAAAGACATGCACTGCTGTAGTTGGTCAATGTGGAACCGATTTTAGATACATTGTATACATAGTACTGCATCATATCATGTGTTTTTATGTAAAAGGTAACTTGGATCGACCGCTTGGGACTAGTGACAAATGAATGTAGTGGAGTAAGAAAGTACAATATTTCCCTCTAAAATGTATAGAAGTTCAAAATAAAATGAAAATACTCCAGTAAAGTAGCCTATGTCAAAAAGGTTGTTCAAAGATGTCGTTTGAAAAAAAAAAAAAAAAAAGACAATTTAATACAGCAGTAAATAACGATTAAATAGAAACATCGACAAACTGTGAAAACACTAAAAATACCACACACAAGTTTCAAAATGAGAAAGACTCGGGCATATGTTATATTATATTAGGAATATTTATCAACGGACTTTTCACGGAAGAGGGCCCCCACCCTGTTTGGCAAAAAATAAAAAAAACAGGCCAACTTACCTGTCGCCATTAAGGCGGCGATGATTAACGTCCACAACATTTTAATCCCCTTTCCTCGCGGTATCAGTCGACTTATCTTATAATTATTTCCTTAAACACGCGAATAAAACTTGAGCTTATGCATACTATTGAGCGCAACTGTACTTTTCCTCAGCCAGGTAGTTTCAGCTCCATTTTGTGTCGTCGTGCCTTGGAGGCGAGGGGGAGTACCTGAACGCCCTATACGTCAGCCTGGCAACCAACAGATGAACTTCCAGACAACGCTTGCGAAACACAGGGGTGTGTAAATAGTTTGAGGTTATTGTTTTTTTTGTTGACGGTGATTAATTTGACCCCAAAGACCGGGTAATGAGAGCAGGATAAACATTTAAAATACAAAACCATGTCTTTGTCAACATTCTTTTGTTCCCTAAGAAAGACATTTGACCAAGAAATAATGTTTAATCTACCCACTAGTTGGTACGACCCAGACACTGATAACGATTTCAGAGAACAATGTTCAACTTTTTGTGCGAGCTCGTGGGAGTGAATGTGTGTGTGTGTGTGTGTGTGTGTGTGTGTGTGTGTGTGGCCCAGTTTCTGTAGGTGTGTGATTTTGAAATTTCACCACATACTATTTCCTAGTAGTACCGCACTTTACAGTAGGCCTATATATTATAAAATAACTACTCCTACAACAACTTTGAGGTATAGGCTAATTGTACTTTACTTAGCCTACTATTCAAATGTTTGTTACTTTGCAGACTATTAATAGGCTTACAAAAAATAATCAAAATGTTATTATAGATAGAATCCAGCGGTTAATAGAGTAACTCTTTGCAGCTGCAACATTAAAATGATGCTTACACATTAATGCATCAATGATAATGATCACATACTATTCAGAAATAGGCCATTCTTGTGTAGCCTATACTTTTACATTTGGTATTTTAGGCATATCTGGTGAAGTTCAGAAAACGTGAATCCATGAAAAGTTTAGCTACTTTTACTCAAGTTACAGGCCTTAGTAATTCTTCTTCCAGCATTGATTATTCACTAAAAACATTATATTGCCTGGTTCAGTGGCTTTGTTAATAATGATAAATCTGTTGTTTAAAGCAATTTTTTAATGAAGACAGCAGTTACACATATGCATTTGACCATTTTTGTAGAAAGCTCACTAATTTAAAACATCATTATTAGTTATCAAGTAGAGCTGAAAGCTGATTTGTCAAATAAGCATGTCATACAAGCAATTTGATTACATCATTTCTGAAATTGATTAATCAAGAAAATAATCAGAAAATGAATCATAATAAAAACAATGATGAGTTGCAGCACTACACAACTATTTTCTAAAGCCTATGGCAGCTAAAGCTATGTTTTTAGAAGCCAATAATTTGGCTCGGTGAGAGAATGGCCCAACACACTGCTGTCTTCTTCAGTGTTCTTCACTGTTGACCACTTTCAGTCCTAGAAAAATAAGAAAAAAAGAGAAAGAAACATGCTCTGAGTGTCACGTGTAATACCTGTTGAGTTTAAAATATTCACAGTCCACTAGGGGGCCTCTTGAATTTTTTGGAATTTATATTTTTTAAATAATATTTTACAGCAACACAGATTTAAGTTCAAGTGAAATTAAACACTGTTTAGGCTAAGTTGGGAGGATTTTGTACGACAATTGTTTAACTATGAAATAATAATGATAAATGCAGCTCATTAAATAAATGGTTATATACCTCTTTTTCTGCCAGAGCTAAAAGGAAACAATAAAAGACTGAGTTTAAAAAGGCAAATGTGACCAAAATGTACAATAGATTAAATCTGCAATATGTAAGACCTAAAATATAATCACTATAGTGACTCATGCAGAAACCTGAATTGAGATAGTTCTGTTTCTCATTTTAACAAGTTGTGTGATCAGTGAACATATTGAGTCACGCCATGTTGCACACTTACACTGTAGACCAGCATTGCCACCACGGTGAAAAACAGGGCTGCAAAATGACATCACATGTCATGTCATGTAGGATCAAGACAAAACAAAATCTTTCTAATGTCAAGTCATGCAGTTCATCAATGACAGCATTAAATTGACATCCTGTGTTAAACACTTACCAACGCTAACAATCAATCCATAGCGTGCATGAGCAGGACTCTGATCACCTACAAAAGAAGGAAGAAATAATAGCGTCAGGAACTGCGCAAAACCTTCTGATTAACTTTATCATGTTTTAATGCATTAATACGTTTAATTTGTAATAAAAACTGAAATCGTATGATTTCAAAATGACATACTAAGGGTTGCAGCTCTACATACATCCAGTATAATAGGACACCAGCGCAGGAACAGTTGTAACACTTTTTTGCAGTTTTCTCAATAAATCTAAAACCATTGAAACAGCCAATTTCCTATATTATAAACTGCAATGTGTCAGCTACTGAAACAATGTGTTTAAGTGGTTTTATTAAATATGTACAGGTTGCAAAAAAGACTGCTAGAAACCTGGGTGTGACACTTGACGACCAAATCTCCTTCACTGTTAACATCGCTGCAACTACCCGATCGTGTAAATGCATGCTGCATAACATCAGAAGGATAGGCTACGTCCCCTTCTAACGCAGAAGGCGGCTCAGGTTCTGGTTCAGGCTCTAGTCATCTCACGTCTAGACTACTGCAACTCCCTCCTGATTGGCCTGCCTGCATGTGCCATCTGGCCCCTGCAGCTCATTCAGAACGCAGCAGCTCGACTTGTCTTCAACCTCACCCAAGTTCTCTCGCACTACACCGCTCATCCGCTCTCTTCAAAGGTTACCAGTTGCTGCCCGCATCCGCATCAAGACACTAGCAGTTCTACTTGCATACAGGGCCACGAACAGATCAGCCCCAGCTTACATCCAGGACATGGTCAAACCCAATACCCCAACCCACCCACTCCGCTCTGCATCAGCCAACCTGCTTGCTGCCCCCTCACAACGAGGGACAACTAATCACTCAACAAAATCCCGACTGTTTGCTGTCCAGGCTCCTAAATGAATGAGCTCCCTATTGACATTAGAATGGCCGAAAGCCTACGCATCTTCCGCCAAAGGCTAAAAAAACATCTCTTCCGACTATACACCTCGGATAAAAATAAAAAAATAAAAAATAAATAAATGTATATATATTTCTTGAAGCAGCACTTTCATTTGGCTCTTTGTAGTTTTGCTTATTTAAAGCTGTATAGGCTACTTGCACCTACTACTTGTTGTCTGGAGTTTGCACCAAGCACTTAATTGGAAGTCACTACATGTAATGTAATGTAATGCAATGCAAAATTGGTCTAAATAATACAGTCACATGATTCACTTTTTTTCTTATCAAGTCATGCAGTTCATCAATAACAGTATTAGTGCTTGGGTTAAAATGCTTACCACCGCTAACAATCAATCCATCAGATGTATGGTCAAGAGTCTGATTCAGATCACCTAAAGAAGAAGAAAGAAATAATAAAATAGCATCAGTAACTCCACAAAACCTGATTAACTTTATCATGTTTTAATGCATTACTACATTTAATTTGTAATAAAAACAGTGAAATCGTATGATTTCATGATGACAGACTAAGGGTTGCAGTTCTACATATATCCAGTATAACAGGAGACCAGGAAGAGTTGTAAAACTTTTTTGTGATTTTCCCAATAAATAAAAAAAACATTTAGACTGAAATAGCCAATTTCCTATATTGTAAACTACACTGTGCTACTGAAACAATGTGTTTAAGTGGTTTATTAAATATGTACAGGTTGCAAAATGTATCTAAATACCATCAATCCACTGTTACTGCTGCCCGCAGTGTACATAGACAGAAAAAGGTAATTTTGTACCTAAACAAAAGTTCTATAGGAGTTTTGTTCCTTTTTGTAAGCAAGAATACAGTCTCATTGGGGATTTGCAGAGTGAGTGTAATCTATGGTGTAATCACTCTAACTTGTTTCTGATTGGAAGAATTCAAGGTGTTACAACTGTCCCTAGTCTCCCCTAAACAGTATAAGAGTTTGGTGCATGTGTACAGTAAATGATAGCTTGCCATCATCCCTGCTGATCTAGCTCCACTTTTCTTACAAATACTTATATCAGAAAGCATTACCACACCATTCTGTGACCTAATGCACATTTAAAGCATCATTGAAGCCTATTCTCACCTGAGCAAAGAGCAGATACTTGGTGGCATACACACAGTAAGCATTGATTTGGTGTTTTACAAGTTTAAAAAAGACCAAACTTCTATCATTTAAAAAGTAAAATATGTGTTGGTCACATTCTGTATAACAGCCAGACTATATAGGTAACATAAGCTATAAGTAAAGGTAACAACCTACCTTCATGAAGGATATAACAGGTAAGACTGTCTCAACAAAAGCTGAACATTATAACATCCATGAAGGATTTACTGCAGGACTGTTGTATTAGACTGATTTAGTTTTAGCTAGTTGTATCTAATAAACTGGAAACAGAGGGTATAATCTGGCAGGAGGTGAGCTACTTTAAAGATCAACATTGTAGACATTAAAATAGTTGAGAAAACAATTACTAACTTTTATGGGAAAAGAGCAGAGGTACCTTTTCACAGAGATATTGAGACATATTTCGTGACTGTGACTATGATTTAAGCCACTACATGCTAACTAAACTGATCATGAGATAAGATGCAACCCAAGGTGTAGGTGGCTATCTAAACCGACCAAACAATTTCCTGACAGGAAACCCTGATAACTGTTGTTTTAACATCATTCCATTGACTATACTGTATCTCTTTATTTGTGTAGTTTGAAGTGGCTGCACAACCCAAAGTCTTATCATAATCTCTTTTTCAGCCACAGTGATCTCAGTTTTAACCTAGATGTCTCGACATCCTTTGACCAGCAAATTACCAAAAAAAAACAACACAGGAAATTTTTGTTCAATACATTCATGTAATACGTACAGACTGAAGAGATGTTGAGAATCTGTTGTCCCATCGCTATCATCCAAGTCAAATTTTCCAACATCCTCTGCGCAGAGGATGATGATTTTGAATTGGTGAATGCACACATCACAGCTCTTAGGACCAGTTGGAGAGATTACAGAGCATCCTGGAAACGTTTGATTGCGGTTTCTTTTGTACAGAACATGGTCGTGTTTACTGTCATATATGGTCATCAACTTGACGAGGCATCTGTCCTCGTTCATGCAGGTAAAGCACTTAACTGTGGTCAAAACAGAGAAAAACATGGATGAGTAACAGATGTAAAAAGAGCTGGGGTCTCATTTATAAACGTGGCGTACGCCACTTCCCACGCAAAGGTTGTGATTTATAAAAAACAAAATTGATGGGAGAATGTGCGGTCCTCCACGCAAACTCTGACACGTGCGTACGCACATTTTGGAGACAAAATAGGAATTGGCGACGCAGATGGTGAGGTGGTGAACTGAAGTCAGACTGCAGAAAGTAGGCCTACATGTGGGAATAACAATTACTCTTAATGGCCCTCATTTATGAAACGTGCGTACGACCTAAAACAGGCGTAGGACGGGCATACGCCGATTCCTATACACGGCAGAAAAAGTCTGCAACATTGTTTTAGCCTGTGGGGTTCTGCACAGCATCTCGCAGGAAAACTGGGTGCCATAAATGTAGTGATGGAGCCAGATGAGAGCAGTGTCCAGCACAGCCCCAACTGGGGGCTATACGAAGGAGAGGATATTATTATTCCTCGCTTTTAAAAGGTATAGCCTATAGTGTTATGTTTGGCAATTATATTCAATACAGGAAACATGACGATGCACAACATTTTTATTATTATTCAGGTTTTCATTTCTCTGTCATGAACGATTTATTTCTGCCACTGACCCAAGTTATTTCGGCTTGTTTTTCCAGCCCCTCTGCTGTCAGGAGACAGGGTCGGGGTGGTGGTCCAGCATGGGGTGTGTGTGTGTGTGTGTGGGGGGGGCGGAGGACACGCACTCTCCCTCAGCTGTTGCCTCGTTCTGACTCATGAAAAAAAAACACGAGTAAAATAAAATACACTGCATAAACTCCGCTACCGTGTGTTTATTTAGGCCTAAGAGATTGCAATAGAAGCCTGTATTTTACTATTAGGACTATAGAAAATGTGTCAAGGATGTATAAATTAAATAGGCTAAACTTCAGCTGGAGTCCGATTTACTACGGCAACACTGTTGACTGCATCAGTGATCTCTTTTCATCCCGCATTCTTTCTACAGCCTTTAATACCAGTTTTCAGGATGCCAAAAAGTACACACGTTAGTGCAAATGAACCTGAGATATCAGGGTTTCAATCTCCACCTCTGAAAAGTGCCTCTTCTCAGTCGGATTACGTCTCCCCATGTCGTAAATTGTAGGGGCGAGGCCTCAAAACTGAGAATATATTGGGGCCTGATATTTAAATGACGATCGTTTCCAGCCGCTGCATTTATCAATGTACGACCATTCTTACGCTCTGATTGGTGTGATACGAACGTTTCATGAATCACACGTGAAGCCTGTCGTAAGAGGATTTCTGCGCTCATATCTGCGCTGGTTTCTACGTTAGGTTGATAAATGATCGAGGGCCAATGTCCTACTCACATTTGTTTGTTTGTTTTATTTGGATCCCCATTAGCTTCAGCATAAGCTAAAAGCTATTATTCCTGTGGTCCTACAATCTATCATGTGACAATACAATTTACAACATCACATTACACACAATACGCACAAAGACATTACTTCGCATTACACATATACAGATCATATTTTACAGTTAACGCAATTAATCACACACAAAAAAAATTACACTACTCCGAATAGATCTATTTAAAAAAAATCTGATATAAAGAAAAGCCCTATAACAGAATCTCTCTAAATTTAATTTTAAATATTGAAATATCTTTGAAGGTAATATTTCTTAAGTGATTTTTTTTATATAAATACTGAGTATTTTGTTGTTTGATAGTATTTGGGAGAGAGTTCCATTCACACATTGCTCTGTACCTAACTGAACGTTGAATTGATTTGGTTTTCACTTTAGGTAAAATAAAACTACCTCCGTAGTACATCGAATTATATAGAGTACTCAAGTTAGTTACTTGCAAAAACAAATGAGACACAGCCAGTGAAGTGATCCCGACCGGTCCTGGCCTACTCCGCCATGCTAACCCTGCTAACTGCTAACGTTACCGGAGGACCAGGCAAGCGGGCCACGGCTGATTACAACGTGTAACGTTAGCCTGTTAAGCGGCCGTAGCCGACAAACGGTAAGTAATTTTAAGCCAAGGGAGTGTGTCTGTCAGATGCGGAGGGAGGACACGAAGTAGTGGTGTGTAAGTGGTTGTTGCCATAATTTTAAGCCGAGATATGGTGGCTGTCAGTCGGGTACAGAGCTTCGCGTGAGCACGGCCTTTTATGACTGTCAACATAGACAGCATGTAAAGTTAGCTACTCCGCTGTGCTGTGGAGTAATGTCTGGCTATGTAAGACTAGCGTCTAGCAACATTGATGCTGTGTTCTCAACCTGTAAACGTTGAGTCTTGGGAGGAAGGGCCGGGGAAGACTACTCTGTCCAGTATTTTGAAGTTGGACTGCAATAACTATTTTAAACGCTAGCTGTCAGTATTATATATTGGACCTTTAACTTACCCTTGTGGTCTGCTGCAAGTTGAGCACCTATATGGCAGATAATATACAGTTAGCAAAATATCAAACAGTTGAAAAACACTGTGCATTATTGTTAAAAATAAAGAAATAAATACAGAGATGCACTGCACACAACATACCAGAAAAGCCGTTGGAGACAGGAACATATACGAATGACCACCAACATAGAAAGTAAACTGAAAATACAGAAGTTAAAAATGTATTCAAAATGATTCCCCCCATGAAGTATTACACTCCAAGATAGTATTGATTTTTGCATATTATAACTGAGACACATGAAAAACATGATCAATTATACACTCAGTGGCCACTTTATTAGGGACACACTTGCACAATCTGATGCAATCCAATACAACTGTTCTGCCATAAAGTCTACTTCCATCATGCTTTTTTTTTTTACACTGCCATTGAGGTGTTAATTTAGTTATATGTTTTTAGTATTGTGGGCATATAGTGATGTTTTTTTACTGGACTGCATTACATTGAGAGGTGTTTCTAATGGTATGCCCCCTTCATGTAAATAGGACAAAAAATAAGAAACACCCTCAATATAAAGTAATCCAGTACAGCACTACCTTCAGACCTAATAATATAACCTATAATTGAATTTACACAATTCTGACAATGTCAACAAAAAACATGCTAAACTTTATAAAAGTAGAATTTATGGCAGAGCTGTTTTGTACAGGTTGTACAGGTTTACCTAATAAAGTGGCCACTGAGTGTATATAACTTACATAATACTGTATGAATGTATATATTATTATTAATAATTAAAATGAGAAGAATGTGATATGTTCAAGAACTGTATCAGTGAAAATATTAAAATGAATTGAAATTAAAATTGAATTACTTTTCCAGTACTTCACAGCAGCCCTTTTTCTGCGGTGGTTTCTCCCCTTTCCAGGAACTAGTGGTGGACCTTTTGGTTCGGGGGTTTTCCGGGTGTCCATCTTGCAGCTTTCTTCTCCTGCTACCTCTGTATCTTGGTTCCCCTCTGTAACGGCTGTTGTTCCGGGTGAAACTGTTTCCTCTTGTGGGCTGTTCTTTAAAGTAGACAGCTTTGGGAACACTCGCTCACCAGACAGAGGGTGTCCCTCTGCCTTTGGACTGGAATCATTAGGGTGTGACCAGATCTTTGCTTTCATCACCGTAACAATGTCAACTTCTTCATTAGGAGTGGGTTTTCCAAAGATGCCTTCATCTGCCACAGGCAAAGCATGTTCGTCGTAATGATCACTGAACATGTGCTTCATGTTGGAGGAGAGGCCAGCGTCGCTGTTTTATTACAAATAAATTACCAAGATTTAGCATTCATAGAAACAAATACAGTATCATTAAAATAACTCCAGCCTTCACTGGCTAAGCAATGATGCGTTACATGACATTTAGATTCATCCAAACAAGAAAAGAAAATAAACATACCCGCTCTCCTGGGTGTGTTGGCTCTGGCCACCTTCAAGTGTCAAACATAAAAATCAGTTAAACTACTAATAAGAGTTGTATACAAAACATTCAGTTTGTTAGTTTAGTCTTTCACACCGATTAGATTAAATTACCAAAAAAAAAAAAAAAAATCTTTCACTTTTAAAAATAACCTGTTCAGCTGATAAACATGTCACAATCAAATGTTGATCCTTAAATAAAATGCCCGATAATGATAGTAAGATAGTAAGATAAAACCGCATAACCGAAATACCAGACTGACAGGCCTAGAATGAATGAAACATGCAGCAGGGCCCTAAAGATGAGCACAGTAAAAAAGCTTTTCTACTTCCCGCCTAAAGCAATCAGATGATATAATTTAAATAAAATAACTTACTTTTTGGCAGAGGATGGCAAGAAACGTCCGTTGGGTGGGTCATTTTTGGTCGAAATAAACAACAGCACAGAAGAGCTGTGTCTGGGAGCTGTTTCACTAGAGAAAGGCACATTCAGGAAATGAGTAACAGCTTTATAACACCCTTGGTATGAATGTACTAGCCTACCGGTAATTATAATACAATATCTCCATCTGGTGGAAGTAACCCTTTAATGAAGTCCACTTTTTCTTTAACCCTACCATGTTAGCTCACCAATGATTTAGCATTTAGTTTTTTACAGACAGAATGGTTTTGTTTTGAGGGACTCTAGTTACTAAGCGGACAGTGGATTTTTTACAAATTAGAGTTTTTTGTTTGTAACGACCATCAGCAACACATGCATGTTGTGCAACAAACCGGATGCTAAAATGAAAAGTTTATACGTGGGTGACCACAAGCAGACTACTCTAAATACACATGTGAACCCAACCCTAAGCATTTGTACACATTTCCTCTGTAGTTTTAACCTAAATATGTCCCTAATTGCACTGAAGAAACACCAAGTGAATCAAACTTTAGCAATGCTGCATGACAAAAACCCTAAGCTTCCTCTGTCATCCTCTGTCTGCACTCACGTGGCTTACTTCATTTTTGTTTGGTGGTTTTTTTCTGTATGTGCATGTCTTCTCTCGTATCCAGGAGATTGTCACCACAGTCAGCAGAACTTACTGTTGAATCATGATCAAAACTGTCTTTTGAAATTGCTTCTATTAATAGATCTTGTACAACTGCAGTCATTCATGGCAAATTACTAAGGTCATGTCATTACTGAAGCTGCTCTGCCATGCAGAGCTGAAACTAGTATTCAAAAAACACAGAGGTCAAATAAAAACACATATGAATAATAAAAAAGTAAAAAGAAAAGGTTATGAAAAACATTGATTCCAAGTCACTCTAAAGCACTCCTAAACCAAAAAAGTCTCATAAATGATTAAACAAGCAGCCTCACAGTTTGCTTTCATATTTGGGATGCCATCAAGTCTTTACTCAACCTTGATCAATCTTGATTACATTTTGTTTAAAAGCACAAAACCTCACAAGTATAGTCATTTAAACCATTTTAAGATCCTAATGTGCAATTGCTTATTTAATCACATAAGTGCAACTAAAACTAGACTAGATATGACATGATAAAAGGCCAACCTTGTACAATATATTAAGCATATATATGAAAGTGTCAGAAATTTTTTTATAAAAACAAGAATTGTTTAGACTTGAGGGGAATTTATATCAAAGATGGTATTTAAGTACTGTTGTTACAGCAGGAAGCTGGTACTTCTCACTGTCTGTCCAGCTTTTTGATGTGGTGAAATTGCAGCTTTTGAACAAGATTCTCTTCACCGCCCCTCGGTAAAATGTCATATCTGGAAACAAGATAAGAGAGCAATATTGCTGCCGGTCGCAGTATTAGTACTCACAGTAGCATTCACAGTTTGCCCGGCCATGGATCTTTGTTGCATGTCAATCTCTTGCTCCCCTCTTATCCTGCCATCTCTCTACTGTGTCTCTCTAATACAGGCATTTAAAGGTGCTCTAAGTGATGTGATGCGTTTTTTAGGCTACAACATTTTTTGTCGGCAACACCGTTTGTGGAGCCTGGGCTGTCTTCAGAGACCGCGTTTTTTTTACAGTGTGTTCAGGGGACAGGCAGCTAGTGGATAGTGAGGAGATGTTTGCTGTATGTGACAAAAAATGTTGTAGCCTAAAAAACGCATCACATCACTTAGAGCACCTTTAATGCATAAAGTATACTTGATATCTGACAATGATGCTAGATTAAAAAGTTAAGGGATCACTAAAGTTATTACAATTTATCTCAGGGGAACATGAACAGATTCAAAGATTAATGAAAATAGTTGTTGAGAAATTAAATTTAAAAACCACGAATGTCAACCACATGGTAGCTCTGAAAGAAAAGTCAGAGGGATTATTAAAGTCACTAAGATTCATCATCTGGGTACCACAAATGTTAAAATGTGAAACATTTCATGTCAATCCATCCAATAAACCGTTAACATGGTTAACAATGTGAGCTGACTTCTTCCTTTGCTCACCATAATTATTACGGCCACTAGAGGGCTTTGTAACTTCAACAGAAACAGGTTGTTCTGGGGGCATTTGTTGGTTAGTATTAACCAGACATGGATGGGCATTACCATCCTGATGCAAAACTCATGGGAGAAGGGGGCTTTTTAAGAATCTGTGCCATTATAAGAACTGGATACAGCGTTCAAGGTGGAGCCCTGGTCATTTCTATGAAAGTTGCTCAGTGATGCATGAAGCCATCGTGGAGCCAAAACCATGTAAACAATGACCTGGATGATCCGCACTGCTCCTGCACTGTGCGGCCCATAGAGCAGGCGCACTAGAAACCTCCACCCGCCGAGCCCGCTATTTCCTGTTTAGAGCTCTGATAACTTGAATGGGGATTGCATTATTAAATTGTGCGGCTCTTCTAGACTCTCCAAATGTTATTGGATCGAATGGACCAAATTCTGATAGTGAAACAAATTATTTCAAAAAAATATATCTACTGCTTTACAGAAGTCTCTTTCTCCATGTAAGTCCATGGGGGAAAGTATTTTTGGGCCAGAGGGCATCATGTGACGAGCAGGGAGTTGTATTTCTACTGTTTGGCCACTATGTTAAAATTGCTTCAAAGCTCAGCACACTTCCTGGAGGCCTGGTCCGTGCCCATGGACCCTTTCTTAGAATGGATCCGTCCATGGCTCTAACATACAGTCTAACTAAACACTGTATCAGGCAGTGGTGGAAAGTAACTAAGTATATTTACTTATTTTAGGTACTTGACAGCTTTAGTTACCATTTACTTTACAAATTAAGATTTTTGTACACAAAACATGTAGTTTATAAAATACAATGTTGTATTAAAAATTAAACTACCCAACAATATACAGGCCTACAAGTACAGCTGAAATGATAAACCGATTAATAACTTAGTTGATTGACAGAACGGTTTTAATCGTTTCCGGTTTTTAAATTGTGAGGATTTTTCTGGATCGAGTACATTTTCCTGATGATACTTATATACTTTCACATAAGTAACATTTTCACTTAAGGACTTTTTTTTTCAGTGTTGCATTAGTACTTTTACTTAAGTAAAGGATCTGACTACTTCTTCCACCACTGGCATCAGGGCAACTCATTTATATTTGATTGTATTATAGGTGTTGCTCCTGTATTTTGCTCCTGGTCATCGGCATGGGGATGCCCCCTCCCCGTCATCTTGGCTGCATCATCCTCATCCACACTGTCATGCAGTCCCATCCCCTATGGTAATTGTTTCAGTTCATCCTGTGTTCCTCATTCCTGACTTGCAGCACCTAGGCGTGTCTGTTTTGCTGAAGGCCAAGAAGGCGTGGCGCAGGTATAAAGAGACTCAACAATTCATGTTCCGACCTGACGCAGCTGATTTCCTTCTACAACTAAAAGGTAGGCCCCTTTCTGTGGGAAAACCTAGGGACATTATAGATTGATCTACTTTGAACATTTGTATTGACTAATAACCTTTTATAGCACTTTTGGTTTTACTGTTGTTGTAGCAAAAATACCTTTATTGAACAGAATGTAGGCATACTTACTTACGGATGAGCCTTTCATGTGTTTACTATTGTACTTTCTTTCTCACCCTCAGTCACCCTCAGTCTGTCCTTTGCAAATATTAATTTCTGAACGATGAATGATGGCAATCTCTGAGATACTATGAGTATTCTTTCTTAAGCTTTTGGCTGGAACTTAAATATGACAGGTCATGTATTTTTGTGCTGCCAACTTTGTGTTCCAACTAATGCAAAGAGAAACTGTTTTCTCTTCTGGACTTACCAGTTTGTTATTTTTTTTAATCTCCCTGTTATACAATTTAAATTATGTACAAAATATGCTGCACAATGCCGACTTGAGGCCACTCGTCTATTAAAGTCATTGACTGTATAAAAAAGGTTAAAGTTCTCAAAATAAAATAAAAATCTGTTTAGATCAGCGCAGGGGAGCTTTTATTTACACAACAGGCTCAGTTATGGTTCACTGACTGTATGCATAATTTATTTAATTTTAGTTTTTGTGTAGGTGACTTCAGGATATCCTAGTTCCATCCTTTTTAAACCACTGCTGTATCTCTAATTTGTTTAGCGATACAAAAATATTGATTCAACGTCAAAGTGAAACTAAATGACAATTCAGTAGGAATATCAGGCAGTGACACCTTTTTATTTCTTTGGAAAGCAACACAGGATCAGTCTTACTCAACAGAAGTGATCCTCCCTTCGTGAACATTTTTATTTGTACATATACAGTATGTACCTATGAACCTATTTGCTCTGACAGACTGTTGGCAGGTTAATTCATGATGAAAAGAAGCTTGGATTAGGGATAGGCCTGCAAGTAGAAAAACTTGACAATCAAACGCAGTGGCTCTGTGTTTAATTAGAAAATTGGTGACTCATAATGTTTGATGTTGATTTCATGATTTCACCAAGACTGTGATGTAAGTATTCAGTCTTCTTTCACAAGTAGAATTGCAATACCTTGAACTAAAAACTACTCCACAACAAATAAAAGTCCTGCATTTAAAGTTTTACTTAAGTACAGAAGTATTAGCAACATCATATACGAAAAGTAAGTACTCATTACATTACATTACATGTCATTTAGCTGACGCTTTTATCCAAAGCGACTTACAGTTGCTATATATGTCAGAGGTCGCACACCTCTGGAGCACCTCTAGGCGTCCAAATGGCTCCTGTCAGTTACATCATAGTATTAGATTATCAACACGGATGCATTTGTGTGTATGTGGCATTTAATATTTAAACTTGTCAAAGAAGCTAATTATAACTTCTTTCTACATACTATACTGTTGGATAGATTAATCTATAACAATGTATATTCTATTAGCTTATATTTAAACATTTATCTTCAAAGAAACTAGCTCTCAAATAAATGTAGTAGTCTAAAGATTACAATATTAACCCCTATAATGTAGTAGAGTTGGAGTATAAAGTAGCTTAAAGTTGACATACTTTCCACCATTGGAGACTGCTTTGATTGAGTCTGTTAGCGCTCTAAATAACCTGAAAAATATAGCTGTTGACACTGATGATTGGAATTTAGCTTAATATGAGTCACCTGTTTCGTTCCCTTTGTAATCATAATCATAATCGTAGTTCCTGTCTAACCTGCTCTTGCGCCACAGTCACAGTTAAGAATTATGCAAAGTGACCGGGGGGAAAGTTCCAAACTTCACAGGAACATTTACGAAAACACAGAAATCCTGCATTGACAAACAGCTGTAACAAGGGAATTTCCCCAAAGTCTATCTTACAACAGCATAGAAAATGCTGACTCAACATTTCTGACATTAACAAACAATAAACCAAAATCATGGTCTTCACCAAACTGGCATTTAGTGCAGGAAATAAGGTTTTTCTGCTGTTTAGTCTACCCCTATAATTACACTGAGCTTCAACATGTTTCTCCAGTTGTCCCAACTTGGCCCTCATGGCGTACTCCACCAGCACTATCGCACAGGGCTGTTTTGGGAAAGTGTACAAGGAGAAGTACAACGATACCTGGGCCGCTATAAAGAAGGTCCCCCATAATCTCATCAGTAAGAAGGACCTGGAGAGGGAGTGTGAAGTGTACAAGTAAGTACAAGTGGTTTTGTTAATGTTTACAGATTTTAAATGGCTGAGGAGATGACAAGATGAAGGAACTCATGGAAAAGGAAAAGCTGATTTCTTAAAATGCTGTAAGGTAAAACAAGATGTCAGAAGACGAACACAGCTGTACAATCCCCATTATTTCAGTTATGTGGTGATAAGATTACATAAAAACATGGAATTGAACAAAATCGGAGTTGCGTGGTTTTTAATGGTGATGTCCATTTTAGGAAAAGATGATTTCCAATCTTTCAGCCCAAAAAAATACTCACTTTGCTTTTGTTTAAATTATGCTGATGAATTTCTCAATGTCTCTTTCTTTCCACGGCTTGTTACCGCTGGTCTGCAGCAAGGCAAAACATCCAAACATAGTGAAGCTTCTGGGCAACATAAACCTCCGAGACGGAAAATGGATTATTCCTCTAGAGTTTATCTTCGGCGAGGACTTAGAGACCACAATCTTCAAAACATCAAAGTCTAAAATACAGGTAAAGTTGTCACGACAACAGACAAAAGGCACATGGTTCAAGGTGACATTAAATATCGCACATCAGGATAGCAGTGCCTGGAATACAAAAAAATAGTGAAACCACATTTTATTTTTATGAAACTGTGTAAAGCCAGGACAACATTACATGGTTCCAATTTCTGCATGGTTTGAATAAAGTATGGCAGGTCACTATGGGCATATGGGACACGTCCTGTTCTTGTAGTGTGCATTGGTTGAATTTAAGGACTGAAATGTGGAAAAATCTCTGAGTTTCACTCAGGCCTGAAGGAAAAGGGCGTGCAACTCAACATGAGGAAGTTGGAATATAATATCGGTAATGCCAGTCCAGTTAAACTTGATCTCAAATTTTCATCTCTACAGCTGACTCCGTCTATTAAGGGCACTATCATCATCGGCATGTGTGAAGGGCTGCTTCACCTCCACTCCAAAGATGTTGTCCATCAAGACCTCAAGCCTGAAAACATCATGGTGAGTCAGCATACTGCATGGGGGCTTCATGTCAAAAGTGTTACAGACACATTTATTTATGGTAAAGAGCTCTACAAACAGTGGTTCATAGAGAAAACCTCTCTGTCTCAAGTCAAATGAGGTTGTTAATAAAGTTGCAGCAAGAAAGATGACAAGTTTTAACCTGATGGTTTTCTCTGAGGTTAACAAAATTAAGAATCACTACTGTTCACAAAACTGATATCTTGCCAGCTCTCATAAGGCAACTCTAATAAAAGTATATAACAAACTACTTTTTTACTGTAGACTCATTGAGTCATTGTGCCGTCAAAAAGGTTGAACTAATTAACTAGTTACATTGTGCCATGAAGGTCTGTTTTGGCACCTGATTACTGCAGACAAACAAGGAAAACAGAGTTTAGACCGTGTACCTTGAGCCACTTTTGAAGCTCTATGAATTGTTTTGTGAAAAAATTTCAAACAAACTAAACATAATTTGTCTTCCAGGTGGAACATAACACAAACAGAGCTGTCATCATCGACCTGGGACTGGCCAAGTTCTTCCGATATGGTCTCAACTCTGCTGTTGACATGGGGAACGAGGCCTACGGAGCCCCCGAGGTGCTGGAGAGGAGCGCACAGAGGGACCAGCGCTCAGATGTGTGGGCCATGGGTAAGATCATCGCTGAGCTCTGTGCCCGGATTCGCCTGTACACGCCCACCGTCTGTCCCGCCAAGATCAAGGAGACCCTGCTGGATCAGCCGTACTGCCATGCCGTGTGTAGGATGGTGGAGCCTGACCCTACTCTGAGGGCCTCCATTGGTGGGGTCATAGGTGAGATACGAAAGGCCGGAAGTGCAGGCATCGTCCCCAGTGCACCCGTTCAAAAAGATCACCTTAAGCTACCGGCACCTCAAATTAATGTCAGAAACCTCTCTCCGTCACCTGTGAATAGAGATCCATCTCCAGACAACAGAAATCCATCGCCAATGAACAGAGCTCCGTCCCCGTTTGACAGGGACCCATTGCCAATTAACAGGGCTCCGTCCCCGTTTAACAGGGACCCATCGCCAATTAACAGGGCTCCGTCCCCGTTTAACAGGGACCCAGCGCCAATTAACAGGGCTCCGTCCCCGTTTAACAGGGACCCAGCGCCAATTAACAGGGCTCCGTCCCCGTTTAACAGAGACCCAGTGCCAATTAACAGGGCTCCGTCCCCGTTTAACAGGGACCCATTGCCAACGAACAAGGCTCCAGTGCCGTTTGAGAGGGACCAATCGCCGCTTAAATGGGAGCGTTCACCCAGACCAGTCTTCAATGCTTTGAATCCACAAGCTGCAACGCACCTCTCTCCTTCCCCTCAGAGGACAGAGGACATAAACAGACACCAGGCTCTGGTCCCAGCAGGCAGAACCGAGCTCACGCAAGACTTCAGGAAGATGAAGTTGTACCAAGAGGCTGCCAAGGATCTGCCCTGCAACCTGCCCACAACAGGGAGGGTGGTGATTCGGCACTTTGAGGAGAAAAATGGGGAGGTTGAAACATGGGAGCAGAAGGAGGTGGTGACTCGTGATGGGAAGATAGTTGAGTTCAATGACATCAAGTTTAATAGCAAGTAAGAACAAGAGTTTGAGGACTTAAAAAGGATTGCATGTGCTGGTTAAATGGTTAGTTCAGGGTCACCTAACTTTTGGTATCTTCTTAGAGCATGAAAAACACATTTCCCTGAGCTAAAGCGTCAACTGAGATTAAGTTACAGTAGGCACCTGTTTTTACGCACACATAAAATGGATTTGAAACCTGTTACAACTTAGAAATACTGCCTATGGCAGTTTGAAGTGGTAATAAGAGGACATCTTGAATGCTTTGGTTGTGCTGTAACATGTTTTTTCAGCCATGTTGATTGATAGCTCATTTAATTGCCAAGAAAGAAATATCTGCAGGCACGAACAGCCATCTGTGAATGTCTTTCAGCATCTGAATGCATATGACTGTGAACTGTGAATTGGTCATATATTACGTGCATATTTATGTATATAATACATTCTGAAATCTCAATTGCAGATAGATTTTTTTTCTTTGGGATGCTTTATGCTCCTATTTAATACACTGTTTCATTAGATTAGCTTGATCTGTTTTAATAATCAGAAAATCTGAGCAAGTAATGAAAAGAAGCACACACTAGTTGATGGTTATAAACAAAAGCGGCAACTAAAATCAGAATCAGACAAGATGGGCATACAACAAACTATAATACAACTTAATGCTAATGGGGCTGGTTGTTGCTCCAGAAAAGGCCGTCCCCATGATCGTGCAATGTATTCCTCTTCTGTCTGCTCCAACCTGTGTAATTTAGGGGTAATATTTGATCAATCTTCGTTGTTTGACACAGACGTAAAGCAGCTGAACAGATCTTTTTTTTTCCACTTAAGAAATATAAGTAAACTGAAATCTGAAATTTCAACTGCTGAACTTCAGATGCTTATACATGCTTTCATCTTATCTCGCATTGACCACTGTAATGCATTTTTCTTCTCACTTAGTAGGCTATGTCTGCTCTTGATCGCCTTCAGTAGGCTAAATCCAGAATGCTGTTACAAGGCTACTCACTAGGTCAAATAGACTGTCTCACATTAGCCCTGTTCTTAAGTCTTTTCACTGGCTCCCTGTTGCATACAGGGTTCAGTATAAAATTCTCACTCTTACGTATACAGTAGGCCATTGCACGGTCAGGCGGGCGCATATGTGGCTGAACTACTCTCTTGGTCTAATATGTTAAGTTAAATGGCTGTCCCACGCACCCGGGTTAGGGCCCTTGGTGATTGATCTTTCGAGTCCTTATGATTTGGACTACTCTGCCCCTACCCTAACGCTCTGCTCTTTCTGTGGATTTTTTAAAAAATCAGATAAAGACGTATGGCTACCTATTTGGACAGGTGTTTGGTTGCAATGTCTAATTTTTATTGTGTATTGTGTTTTTATTATGTATGTTTTTACGCCCCAGTAAAGCACTCTGTGATTTATCTGTGAAAAGTGCTTTTTAAATAAATGTTACTTACTTAATATAATTCTGGTTTTCTGGTTTTCATTAGCTCCAATATTAGTGACTTCTATGGCTGAAATTATGAGTTACATGCTTTTTTATGGGTCAAGAAAGTCTCAGGCTGATGACCACATCTCAACCCCCATTGACTGAACAATGACAATATGGTGTTATTGCTACATGCCTCAATTACTGGAAGATCTTCAGTCTTGTTTGTTAGTTATCTGGATAACACAAAGATTTCAGTTAAACTTGGAGGAAGGTTGGGTCATGGGCAAAGACGTTCGGTGAGCCAACCAAAGCTGGACTGTAATTTAGAAAGTTGGCTACTTTAGACTTTAGTCCTTAACTCCTGAACTGTGAGGTGTGGAAGCAACATACTTTTGTCCTAAATTCTTTGGTTCAGATTTGTAAACAGATTTTCTGTCATTTTGATTTTGTGGCAAAATGACAAATTTCATCCGATCGTCCCCAAACTTGGTTCATAACAGAAAGTTTTTAATTTAACAGTTACAACTCTTGTTGCAACCAAATGTAGACAGCATGTGCACAAATCAACTCCAAGCAATCCCAAGAAAATGTAAAAGTCTATCATCTATAGGTAGGTACAAGTCTGACTCACTTGAGATTTTGTATGGGTCATCCTTCCTTAATTTAGGTATTTTCCAAAAATCCTGATCTCTATCAGCAACTGTGACTGACTCATCAGTCTGTGTATGTATTTTTAAATAAATCTACATTATTGAAATAACACATTTTAATGGACCAGTTTGTAGGATGTAGTGGCAGCTAGCAGGTGAGGTTGCAGATTGTAACCAACTGAATACCCCTCCCCTTACCCTTCCCTTCCCAAGCGCGTAGAAGAACCTACGGTGGCCTTCAGGAAATTTAAAAACAAGCCTGTGTTTGGTTTGTCCATTATTTGTAGAAACGTGGCGGTGCATCATGGCGGTTTCCTATGTAGATGAAGGGATCTTTCTAAGCAAAAACACATCAATTCTTAGTTTCAGGTGATTACACAACGAAATTATGAATATGATGTACCATTTTTCTTCCAATAGATCCCCCTAAGTCATACACACTGGTCCTTTAAGTATTGTACAACCATGGCCGATGTATTAGTTCTATTACCAAACAGCGTGCTTTGATCAGAGCCACTGAAATGAAAGGTGAGGCAGTCAAATCTAATAATAAACTAAGACAAAAAAACATTTTGGGGCTGTCAGGGTTATATCAACAAGAAAAAAACTAATAACGGTTACATCTGTATTGTCAGTTACCAGCTATTTTCATTATTGATTAATCTGCTGATTATTTTCTCAATTAATTGTTTTGTCTATAAAACATTAGAAACCCGTTTTAAGAAAGTATGCCAGTCTGAAAAGGTGATGTCTTCACATGTCTTCTTTTGTTTTACCAACAGTAAAGGTACCAATATACCAAAGGTATTTGAGGCATGGAAATGCTGGAACCATCATTTTTGCTCAAAAAATTACTTAAGCCATGATTTGATTTTCAAGAGAGTCGCAGAATAATTTAATCAATCGATTAATCAACTACTGGTTTAAGATCGCTTATCATAGCTAAGACACACAAAACCAAACCAGAAGTTTGTTTCACAGTGCGTCAGTTTGTTTTTGTGCAACTGCATCTGACTCCACCACCATCTAGTAATCTGCACACGGTGCCTTGAAACATCAACACTGCTGACTGCACTGAACTCTACTATAGTTGAGTATTTTTTTTTGTTTAATCGGAGATCTACAGTCTGTCTTTGTCACAAGTTCAACACCATTCGCTCTCAAAGGTTAGAAGTGATTTGAGGCTTTGAGAACTTTCCACATTAAGGTAAGCTTCATTTTCTCAATCAGTGGCTTATGTGTGGATCTAGAGCTGGTAATCCTTCACTCTATCTAAAAGCCACAAACTGAGAGGAAGTGGGATGTGTGGTTTCCTCTGAAGAGTAAAAAGCCTCTGTTTGGGGTGTGTACTTGTGTTTCTGCAGAAGTAAGTGGGTAAGGTAAGATGGGCAAATGTTCAGAGCATGCTCAGGGCTTTTCTACAGAAGAGGATTAGGGCCACTGTTGAAAAATGTATTTGAGTTCTGACTTTAAACTCAGAATTCTGAGTTTAAAGTCAGAATTCTGAGAATAAAGTCAGAATTCTGAACTCAAATAAATGTTTCACCAGTGGCCCTAATCCTCTTCCGTACTTTTCTCTGTAATTCCACATCGCCTTTCTTTTCAAATATCAGTTACCAGGGTGACTCTAGTGACGATGACCTGCTTTTCGAAATAAGATGTCGAAGTATTTGTCTAAAGAATTCATAAAACAATTACCTGCCACTTTTCTTTTCAATAAAGAAAAGTGGCAGGTAAAAGAGACAAATGTAAAAGAGCGAAAGGATATGTTTCACTTCTAACAGTTGTTGCGGCTGTAAGCAGTCCAACAAAAAGTGCTGCCACGAGGAACTAAACACTGAGAGATGCATAAACA
This sequence comes from Perca schrenkii, assembly GCA_025617405.1. Classification (NCBI taxonomy): domain Eukaryota; kingdom Metazoa; phylum Chordata; class Actinopteri; order Perciformes; family Percidae; genus Perca; species Perca schrenkii. Next base: position 28,436,405 of record CM046792.1, read on the forward strand.
CTGTGACGCGCTCGAGATTGTATTGCAATGATTTGTTTCTCCACACATAAAACACAACTAACACTGCAGTTACCAAATGTAAAATTACTTTGTGAGTCGAAATAAGTGCGTTAGTCAACAGAAAGTGTGTCGCTCCCAGGCTCACCCCCTCTGTAAAATCACAAAAAAAACCACCTACAATATAAGTGCACAATATAATAATCAATAAATAATATAAATGAGACCATAAAAAACATACAATATGTGGCTCAGTTGTAGGCCTTCCTGTCATTGCTGTGCTTGATTTATTTCTGAACACAGAAGGGTGCCATTGCCACCAATGGCAACAAAATACTTAACGGATGACCTGACCTTGATGCCATTTCTTTTTATATTATTAGTTTATATTAATTTTGTATAGTTATATTTTAAATTCTTGCCTAATTTCATTATAAACACAAAGATTTTTCATCCGTTAAGCGTAACGAATGACCTGACCTTGCTGTTTACGTTTGAGTATTAAGTCTTTAGATGTGAGACATCACTGTTGCCTGCGTGGTGAAAAGTCAACAACAGCCCTAGCCGCTCTGTGACAAAGTAACAAAAAATAATTGCTAAATATGGAGGAGATAAAAAATGCATGTGAATTAAAAAAAAAAAAATAGAGATAAATTATAGAGTGCTTTCATTAATTTAAAGATGATTTGATTGAAACAGTCACGATATAATGAGAACAGGGTTTTAGAATTGTCACTATCTTTAATTAATCATTCACAACAAAAACTTGCCATTTATCATTAAAGGAAAGAGGCCTCGTGAGTGGAAGTAACAAAACATGATACACTTGAAATCGATTTGATTTGAAACAGTGCTATTTTTTGTTATTTCCACCCTTGAGGCCACTTTCCTTAAATCATAATGCCAATTTGTTTTGTTGTTGTGAATGATGAATTAAAGTCAGAGAAAATGATGAAACATGGCTCTGTTCTTTATCATATCACGGCTGTTTCAATCACTATATACAGTACAGGCCAAAAGTTTGGACACACCTTCTCATTCAATGCGTTTCCTTTTTATTTTCATGACTATTTACATTGTAGATTCTCACTGAAGGCATCAAAACTATGAATGAACACATATGGAATTATGTACTTAACAAAAAAATGTGAAATAACTGAAAACATGTCTTATATTTTAGATTCTTCAAAGTAGCCACCCTTTGCTTTTTTATTAATAAGGGAAAAAATTCCACTAATTAACCCTGACAAAGCACACCTGTGAAGTGAAAAACATTTCAGGTGACTACCTCATGAAGCTCATTGAGAGAACACCAAGGGTTTGCAGAGTTATCAAAAAAGCAAAGGGTGGCTATTTTGAGGAATCTAAAATATAAGACATGTTTTCAGTTATTTCACACTTTTTTGTTAAGTACATAATTCCATATGTGTTCATTCATAGTTTTGATGCCTTCAGTGAGAATCTACAATGTAAATAGTCATGAAAATAAAAAGGAAACACATTGAATGAGAAGGTGTGTCCAAACTTTTGGCCTGTACTGTACGTATTTGCTTGCACTTGCACTTGACATGTACTGTATGTATTGGGATGCAGATTTGCTTCTGACTCATGCTCAACTTTGTTTTAAGATACAGAACAACAACAAAATCATTTGAATAATCACTTTATTAATGAATTTAAGGCCACTCTGGACTGTGCAGAACTCATAAAGAGAGCAGAAATAACCCACAAAGTCACATTGCCCTCGGTTGCTTCAGTACTACCCTGTGAAGGCTGCTTTCTATTGCTGCTGAGCTTATCTACATCAGAACGGAGTCAAATCAAACATTAAGTAGCTTCAAATAAAAAACCCCAAACATCGGGTCAAGTGTAAAGAGTAAATGACAGAGACTGTACGCTGTGACTTTGGGAATATAAGCTTCCTTTGTACCATTTTGTTAAAAAATGCTCTACTCTTGGGATTTAGTGACAACAGAGCAGATGGAAACTTGCATTTACAGTCACAATAAGACAGTTTCCAGTTCACAACACAGCATGCTTCATATTTTCTACATAAGCACTGATATGTATCATCTCCACATTATGCCCAGTACATTCCCTCACTAATGGGTTCGTTGCCATGCATATTTAGCCTTGATATAAAGGTGCTATCGTATTAGTGACCAAGTGTTGAAATACTAGTATTGTGTGTTGCTAAGGCCATAGGAGTTGAATATGTATTCACATCAAAATGATAATACAGTATATAGTCGTCTATTTATGAAAATCACAGGCAACCACTCTCAGAGCTCGTCTCGTCCATTTCAGCAGACGATTACCACACTATTCTCATTCCCTCAAGTTTTCTTCATCTGTAGTTTGTACATTTTTGGGAAATCTGAATACATGTTGGTTTGAGATTCTTTGAACCCAGAACTAAAAGATGCTAAGTGTTACCGAAATCACGACATAAGAAGTATACTGTACACACACACACGCACAATGTTTTATCCATCATCACAGCTTTCCATGCAGTTGTCTTTGGTTTTAGCCTGTTCACCTACCAGTACAGCCACTCTCACTCTCACTGGAGGAAGGGGCCGGTTCTTTTTTCTCGTGTTTACAATCAAATCTGTCAAGAGTGGAGAGAAGTGAAGAGGAGGGCGCAGAGTCGACATGCAGTATACGGGCACAAGTGGAAAGGAAATGGCAGATGTCTATGCATGATGACTTGTTAAAGAGCTGACTTTCAGAGTCACATGGTGGAGAAACTGGGTCAATATTAAAGATTACACCAAGTGACAAATTGTTTTATGCGTTTTGAAATAAACCTATTGAAAGAATAAAAACGGATAAAAGAAAAAAGAAAGAAACTGCATGTTTTCTTATAGGTGAGTCTATAAATTGCATAACAACATTGCTAAAGTGAACATCTCAGATTTCAGTCAAATTTCACAAAATGACACACTGCCGGTATTGGGTTGAAACCTCACACCATCTATATGTCAACTTGAAGATGCATTTAGACAGGATTTTGTGGGTTTTTACATGATCAAATCAGATCAAGATGTCACAGAATATTTTTCAAAAACACAAACAAAAGACATAATCCTTCAATTGAACTGAAAAACATGCTAAATGCTCTCTTGTGATAACAGCAAAACAACTTCTATTGCCCATCAACTGCAATCACAGAGATTTGTCATGTTGTGCTTCGGGCTCAAGCTACGTTTGTCTACATGGTTAAATCTGGCTACAGTACTGTGAGCTGGAAAAAAACATTTACTAATCTCTGGTTCTAGACATGATGTTGCAGAAGTGACATGTTTTTTTACTTTTGTGCAGAGCAAATGCTTTTTCTAGTTCCATTTCTCAACAATATGTATAGATTAAGGACAGGAGATGGGCAAAAGATACATAATAAAGATCGACTGCATTTAAAGTGTTATGGGAGGACATCGTTGGGCACATTTACATAAGGAGATATATAGTACACTGCTCATAATCAACATACATATGAAGAAATGTTAAGCAAGACAGACTCCATTTTGATATGAATCTAAAGTTCATCTGAAGGCAGAAGACTGATAACAGTCACCAAGACCTGCTCTGTTTGATAAAGGCAAAAACACCCAAAAAAGAAAGTTGATATTGAAAGTAAATCGGATATGCTGAAGCTTTAAAGGCTGAACTGAACACACTAATGCCACATAGAAGAACTGTACCTTGGCCTTGGCGTACAGAACTAAAATGTTCTCATTCACTTGGGTAATTCCACTGAACATAAATTATGTGTACAGCATCCATAACTGAAAACATTAGAAAGATTAAGTCTATCTTTTGATACACATACTGTACCAAACAGATAGAGATCAGCATCTCTGACCCCAGACATTAGCAGACATATCGGATATTTGCGCTGTAGTGACAGAAGCAGTAATAGTAGAAAGAGTGATACGCAAATCTGTTGAGTTCTTTCATTCAGTACTCATTGTAGCAGCTTCACACGCTCAACTGGAAACAGGCAGCCGTCTCCTTCACTTGTGTATTCATTGGCGCTGAGATGGAAAAAAATTTGTGTGACTGCTGGAAATTGCAGGTACCGCTCTATTAAACTCAATATTCTAAATAATGTAAGGTATGAGTGAAAAGACAAAAAAAGAACAAGCTTCTAAGGCATCACAAGGTTTAACCAACGCCGACAGCGCTGTACATATATAAACTCATAGAGTCCAACTTTTACCCTTCACTCTTCACTGTGGCTCCCTTGGAAGAAGAAGAATCAGTGATGTAACCGGAAGGTGGCGAGCCATCACCTCACAGTTGAGAAATCCAGGTCAATTGTTTTCATTTTCAATAAATCAGGTGTTTTCATCACCCAAATGAGTGCCCTACTGTCCGCAGGCAGTACGATGTTGACTCTGCACAAACTAATTCCTCCACAAACTGCCGAAAAAGCTTAAAATGGGCAGAAAACTCCAGGCGATCGAGGAGGAAAACCACCATCCTACAGCATTTACGAATGGGATTAACCCATTGAAGTCATGGCAGAGTGAAACATGATTAGCGGTCTCTTAGGGTAGACTTTTTCTCTGAGTGGCCCTCTTTGAGTTTGGCAGGGGGTTTGGCTGAGCCTTTTGCTGGGACTTCGGGAGGTGCTTTGACTGCAGCTTTGGCATGTGGTGTTGGTGGAGGTGGAGGTGGATGTAGGCCGGCCTCAGTGCCGATGTTGACAGTGATGTTGGTGTAGAGGGGCATGTATTGCCGTGAGATTGTCTCATATTCAGCTGTGTTCATCCCATCCAACTTCCAGGTCTGACGCGTCTTGGCCAGCATGTTGAACCTTTAAATGAAGAGCAAAGACAGAGCCGTGTGAATAATAAAGGCTGCGTATCTTTGCATTTTACTATATGGTAAAAACAATAACATATTAAATAGTATTTTTTCTGCTTATGATCAAGCATTGCAGAGTTTGTCCTCCTTAACCTCAATACATTTCAGATTTGATGCAAACTAAATTCAGATCTGCTGCTTCAAACTTTCCACATTAAACCAAATGCATCAACTTTTTTACCATACCTTTTTGGGTTCACATCATTGCCTTTGTCCAACTTATGTTTAATCATCTTGTAACGGCCGACCTTCACGGATGGACGAGTGATATACATCCCCCCCAGAGACACTCTGAGAGACGAGAAACAAATGTCAGTCTTTTACAAAGTCCAGCTAAGTCACACACACATCACCTTATGTGATTCAAGGGGACATGAACCAAAACACTGTTGTTGTAGAGATTTTTTAGTTAGTGTTTAGTATTTAGTCTAGAACAGATTAATCAGAGTGCAGACATTATTTAAGCAGAACTTGAAAACTGAGAACGTAAATGTCTGACTGGCTACGGATGCAGTAAAAATCACAGGGCAACCTCCCATCTGGCCTGAATTATTCTCACCTGACTCCAATATCGTCGTCCTCTCCACCCCAGCCCCAGTAGTTGTTGGGAAAGCCGTTCATCTTGAGGTAGTGCAATGGCGTCAGAGCTGACACTCCTCCAAAGTACATCTTGTACGGAAGCCTGGAGAGCATTAAAAAGTGTTTAGTCCAAATAAATGGGGAACATAGAATGTGCTTACGGGTCCATCTGTGAAGAGCAAACCAGTCAACGGACATTCACAGAATAGACAGGACATACTTGTAGCCAAACTTGTCCATGGCGATGGCCGCGTGCTTGGGGTTGGAGTCACAGACGTATGTGTTGCGATCGTCCTCCGGAATGAGGTCCACATCGTGGAAGAAGAGACAGTCCCAGTCTTCCTCCTTCATGGCCTCCCGGAAACCCACATTCATCAGCTTGGCCCTGTTGAAAGTGTAGTTTCCCGCCTGCAGAGAAAACACAGACACTTAATGTCAGAGCAGTTTTTTATATGGTAACGGCTAAAACAGACATTTTCTTTATAGTTTAAATACATTAAAAGTGAGTAGGATTCACAATATAAAGAAATCCCATGATATGATGAGATTTACCAGTGAATGATAAATATAGCCTAGATATACAGCTCATCTCTACCACAATGTTAATATTGCGTCACATTTTTCAGGCCTCATCTTCAGATATTAATTCCCCGATTCATACTAACAAAACGCAGCACAGCATTGAATGCTTCGTTTATCAACCTACTAGACTTATTTTGAGGTATTCTCCGAGCTGAGATAAGACAAATTATAAGAAGCCACATTCCACCATATGACAAATCCAGCTCAAGAGGTGTAAGAGATAAACTGCTGAGGAGTAAGTACACATGAACAAATTGTTACAAGCAGCTAAGGAGATTAAACCCTCTAAGCCACTTGAGCATTCTCATCCTCTAACATGCACATCCAGTGACAGACACTAGAGAGCACTCTTCATCTAGCCTCTACTGTAGTGGATACCAAACAAAGGATTCACTGTGCAAACAGACCAAATTAACTAGATGATAGCTGTAAATATACAACAACAACAAATTCACCCTTTGACTCTTCCCTTAGTGTACTAGTACAGTGGCCTGATAGCATGGCCTGTGGTATTGCTGCTTGTAGCTTTCTCCAGAACTATTGCACCCCAAAATTACTTACAGAAGGCCCACAAAGCACTTAATAAGCAAACCCACTGACTAACTTTTCAGAGGAAAACTTTGTACTACATTCAGAGAAATGTTAACTGGTTACACTGCAGATTCAGATTTTACTCACAAAACTTCACAATTAAAACGTGGAGTATTCACAGACATTTGCCACATGGCCTCATGCGCCACCCATCAGGCCCCTTATGAGAGCCAATATGACCTGGTTGCGTGTGTTTCACCTGGTGAATGACGTAAATTCCATAGTTGAGCTGTTGTCGCTGCAGAAAAGGATGCAAGTAGTATAGCAGGAACTTAAGGTGGTGTTCTCTGTTTCTGTGGGGAATGATGATGGCCGTTCGGTGCCTCGCCTCACAGTCGGGCGGCCTGTAGCGTCCTCCGCGCACCACCAGTGGATTTTTCCTCTGAACCTCTGCTAGAGTGAGCCCTGATGGAAAGCTGACGTGTATCGGCCCACCTGTGAGCAGTAAATAACCCGCTGTCATTACCAGTAGGAAACAAGATACGTTTAATCTAGTGAAGGCAAATAATGTGGTTATAGTTATAGAGGCTATGATTTGAACGGGACATTTAAAATGACCCGATATGCTGAACTGAACTTATTCCTGGAAAGGAAAATCCTAATGCTGGCACAGAGCTTGATGTGTTTGTAAATGTACCAAACAAGTTATGAGACTTGCTCTTTGTTAGATTTAAATGGAAACTTCTGTATTTTTAAACCAGGACCCTATTTGTTGTTTTTGTGTCTAAGTGACTAATGAAGACAACATTTTTTTTTTTAATTGGTCCACTATAAAGTGAGAGCGCTGCAGCTGCAAACCAGGCTGCAATGTAATCGCACGGTGCAATTGCACAGTCAACATACGTCCACTAGTGCTTGTTTTTGCTACTGACAGACTCAGATTTTTATTATAAGTGTCTAACAACAATACGGAGAGATGGAGAAGTCTTGTTCTGAAATCTTGCGAGGTGACTTGTTGCTGGATGGGTTCTTTGAATTCGATGGCCATCCATGTTCAATTGTGCCAGAGTATACGGATGAACAGCTACTACAAATTGAAAAGCGGACAAGGAGAAAGACAGAGGGGCAGCAGGTAGAGGAGGGTGAACCTGCTGCCGTGAAGCTCGGGAGACTGGTGGTGTTGCTGTGGGTGTTGTTACCATATGCCCACAGAGGAAGAATTCCTATGTTTTAAGGAGTGGGACCTGTTGCTGCCTGATTTCAGAACACAATTTCGAAACACATTTGTCACTTAAGACACAGAAACATGGTAGAATAGGGGGGGGGCCTCATTACAGAAACTTCCTAAAAATCGGTAATCCTATCTTATCTCAGTTCAGGATGATATTTAGGATTTTTGTTTCCTAACTGCATTTAGGAAAAATCTAGATACATTTGTTGTATCTATTATTGAACTGTCCTAATTTAAGGATTTCCCAAATTAGGAATCCTAAATTAGGATGGCATAGACCCTGTCCTAAATTCAAAATAAAAATGGCAGCACTATTGTTAGATCGGAATGGCAATTACAATGAGAAACAACATGAACACTGAAATATAATGATTGAAAGGCAATTGAACAATCAAATTTACAATGGTGCTGACTAAAACTAAAAAAATCATTAAACAGCCTCAAACCACTGTCCCGACAATCCCACTTTTAGTTTATAGGTGTATCCCAAAAGCCCACAATCAGATACAAAAACATTTTAGAACTTACATTACTAAGACAAAAAATATTTATGACTACAGTAAATTAAATTTAGGACTTGTTTTATACCTTTTAAGGCCCATTTGTGTTTAAAAGGAAACTTTTCAAGACCGGCAGATACCCTGTCCGCTCTGTAAGATTGAAATTTGAATATCTTATTTTTAATTTAATTTAGAGTGTTGGTGGTACAAACAAGCAATCTGAGTATGTCACCATGGGGTTTTAAAATGTTTCACAATTCAATGACATTTTATAGAATAAATTAGTATTATATAAATAACTGTTAGTTGCAGCCCTGGTTGAGTTTTGTTTTTGGAAGAATTCCAAACTGCTCCCCAAAAACTTGTCTGTGATATGCCAACCTGAAGAGCCATAATGAAGCTCATCGCAGCCATCGGCATCTTGGCAGTGCCTGAAGTCGGCTAATTCAAAAATGTGCAAAGATGTGGAACGTGGATGGAGCTGAGGCGGGCTGAATGAAGCTTACAGGCTACATTCACCTCCTGTGACAGCACTTGTCACTTAAAGGGGAACACCCTTAATTATTTAGAACTTTAAAGCAAAAAAAAAAAAAAGGTTTTGTACCAGGCTTTAAACAGGTTTAATTCTGGTGTAAAGTTGGGCATTTTAACACGGGGGTCTATGGGGATTGAATACCTTTTGGAACCAGCCTCGAGTGGCCACTTGATTAAGTGCAGTATTGGGCACTTCATTTTTCAGCACCGGAGGTTGCTGCTTGGAAATACCAGACATTCTTCCCTCGTGAACCTCCAGGTAGTTATCAGCATTTAGTTTCAAATAACTGGCAGTAATGTGGGAATGAAAGGGCAGAGGGCAAAACCTTGAAAACAGAAAACTAAGCCTGCTTCGACAGTGCATCCTAGTCATACTGAATAAAACGTATGTAGGATCAGATTGTCTAGGTAATGTGTAACAAATCACAAATACAGGACATGTAACAAGATCCACTTACTACCTTTTCCCCAAAGCATTCGACCGTATCGCACTTTTCTTCATCAGGGGATGGAGTTTGCTTAGTTGTCTTTGAGCAAATATAGATAAGAAGAGCGAGATTGAACGCTCTGGAGAAAAAAAGCCAGTAAGTAGACCTTGAGTTAAGATTTTATTTTAGCAAACTGCCATTTACAGTACAAGGTCAAGATTGTAGGTTACCAATAAATTAAATATAAAGTCGCTGCACGTTGTCATTCATTCTGTTAAAATGAACAAAAACAAATGGCTGTCCGGCAGATGTGTTAAAATAAAAGAATGCAAGCTTTCCTCCTTATGGAAGCAATGGCTCAAGCAGTAAAGAGCAGTCTTAACACTGATCATGTGTTGTCAGTTTTAACTACGATTGTGCATTGATCTGCAAAAAATTATGCAGGAATTTTTTTTAAAACAGGCCATTTGCTATTTCGACCGACAGATTTACAACAAACCTAAAAACCATCTGACAAATATTCAAAATCACCAAATTTAAAAAAATAGGGGTGCACGATTCAGAAAATGTCACGATTCAATTCAATATTGATTTTTAGGCTCAAGATTCAATTAAAAATCGATTTTCGTTTAAAAAACTATTCGATTAAAAAAAACAATTCACAGTATGTAAATGTAGTTACTTTTCCCATGTGATTGCAGTAGACATACAATAAAAAAAAAAAAAAAAGAATCGATTTTGGAATTCTATCTATCGATTTTGAATCTGTACAGCTTGAATCGTGATTTTAATTTTTTTGCACATCCTTATTAAAAAGGGACGTCATAATCTTCACTGATAATTGTGGCCACAACATCAACCATTTCATTTAACTGCTGCTACTGTAATTACCCTTCGTGGTTGCTAATTTGCCTCCACATCATTGTCTACATTGATGTACATGGGCAGTCCAGTATTTTTGCCTGCTGTCTTACCGAGTCTGTCAGTGTTCGTTATATCGTGCATGGGTCCCCAATATAGTTACCCTTCCCCGTTTGTCAGAATTTTTATTTAACTTGCTTCTTTTTGTTATGAATTTTTAAATCAATGCTGACATCTACTAATTCAGACGGTAAAGTCCCATTCAGCTTATCCACCCTTGCTAAAACAGTTTCAGCGAAACTCCAGAGGGTTTCTGTTCAGTTTCTGCAGTCTGGTATCATATTCGGTAAGAATACCAAATATGAATTAATACAAAAAGGTAGACAATGCCCTTACTTCATTCAGAGCTAATTTTAGAGATGTGTTTTCACTTTGGCATAATTTTTCATCAGCGATAAAAGCTAATTTACTGTACATCCACTGTAAACAAAGAAAGTTTTAGTTTGTTCAAGTTTCCAAACCTGCCTAAACTGCATCTCAATCTACATATTTTTTTTGCAAGCTGTAAGCTTTAAATAGTAAATCAGAGAGAGCAGAGGATGAAAACTACAACAAACTTCCACAATCCAACACCACCAGGCAGCATCTGATTTTGTACAACTCTATTTCCAGTAGTGCAATGGCCCACCAGCTATCATTATACAAGCGATGGCTCAACTTTGTTGTGCTGTAACACTGTGATGCATTTGGGTGCCATTGCTGCTGCTGAACAAGAGCAAGAGAGAAAATATAATTCTCAACTTCTAATAGCACAGCACAATATAGGGCTGGGCGATATGGACCAAAAAACATATCTCAGTATGTTTTGGCTGAATGGCGAAAAACGATATATCTCTGTATTTTTTTTACAAAGTGGGCTAAATGTTCAGTTGTAAGTCAAAGCCACATGTGGGATGTCACAAGGACTTTTATTCAAACAGACGGTCATCAAAATAAAATGCAAAGGGTTTCCTTTTTTTCCTGGTTGAAAATATATAGCTGCAACACATGAACATGACAAATTATCTAAAATAAATACCCTATGTTAAATAAAAAGCCCTATCTCTGAAAAAAGCTCCTTCAGCTGTTTTCAACAACAGCAACGGACTGATTAGAGAGAGAGAGAGAGAGAGAGAGAGAGAGAGAGAGAGAGAGAGAGAGAGAGAGAGAGAGAGAGAGAGAGAGAGAGAGAGAGAGAGAGAGAGAGAGAGAGAGATGCTAATAGACAAGAGATGGAGCGTGCAGTGGACTAAAGTGTAAGATACAAAAGTTTTCTTTGTCTATAAAAGCCGACTGTTACTGTACAGTTCTCTGGTTTGACCTCCCATTTGACCGATAAAATTAACATTATAGGTCCGGAACCAATTTTTTTTCTAGCGGAAACACTGTGCAAAACACAACTATCGAAGTGGAGAAGTCACCAACATCACCAACTTTCAAATAAACAAAAAATTACTTCAATCTAAATCCGGTGAAATTTGCTTTTCAATTATTAGTTGTTAGTTGACAGAGGGGCAATTTATTTGCAAGGAGACCCATCAGCTGCTATCAGTAACTCATATGGTCATGGTGAAGGGACAAGATTTAATGAATAACAACTATATTTAATTATGGAATATTGGCAGGTAAGTTTGTACATAAATCAATGTAGCATTCAGAGATTTACTTGTGTGAAGGAGAGTGTGTTCTACATTCTGTAACAAAATCTAATCAGGTACGATAAAATGAAACAGAAGCAGGCAAGACCACTCACCTATAAGAGGGGACGTCTTCGGGCAGTAGGGCATGCCATCTCCATGGCTAGAAGATTTGGATAGGTGGGAGAGGTTGGCATATACATCCCCTCCAGCGATGCCTGCTGCTGTGTGGTTGCGGCCTGTCAAACCAGTGGTGTCAGGCTTGCGGAAGATGCGGATGAAGTAGGAAACCCTCTTCTGGTATCCCTCTCTGGACAGCAGCGCCATGACCACCAGCTGGATGCCCAGGAACATGAACAGGTAGCGCCATTTGGACTGGATACTGACCATGGCGACAGCTCTGCGTCGTCAAAGCAACAAAATGTTTGGAGAGGACAGTCGCGGTCTGGCGCAACCTGACTCTCAGGTTCTAAAAAGTGATGATTGTTAACTATGTATTTGATGGAGCCTGGTGCTGTGTCCCACGCACAAAGTCAAATATACTATGTACCTTTTCTAAAATATGGCAACACACATGTGATAGTTACTGTAAGTTAGGTTACAAGCACTAATCTGCAGCAATATGGAGCATTAATATAGTGCTAGATAAGTACAAAATAGACAAAAAGTAACACAAAAAAAGGCACTTTTGGTATGCTGCAATTGATAAAGACCAAGGAGAGGAAAAATAGAAAAATATTGTAAACCAAGAAAAAAGTTCTTGTCTACTTTTCTCTATTTCACTGCATTCCTTGCTGCAGGCCACTATGTGGCAAATATCTCCAAAGTGGACTGTCGGTCCAATTTGTGATTGCCGATGGGTGGTAATGCCAGTCCCACATCATGTAGTTTGACCCCCATTGAAGTCCATCCGTTGCCCTGTGAAGCTCATTCTCCTCCAGTCAAATAAATGGCAGCGTCAGTGTCGCCCCCCCCCCCTACTCTCTCTCTCTCTCTCTCTTCCTCCCTTTGTGAGCTTTATGCTGCCTTCTGTTCTCCCTCATGTGCTCTCCTGAGAGAGGCCTCCACAACAACAACGGCCGCCATGACAAAAGGGAGCATATGCAGCCGTATAGGCCCTATACTTTACAAAGGATTACACAGCTTCCATCTACTCACTGCCTGACTGGCTGGAGAAACAGGGGGAGTGGACCATGACTAGCGTGGGAGGAGTGGTCAGTGGGTTGTGTGTGTCGAAAGTCAGGCTGAGAGAAAAAGGAACGGGGAGAGCGAGGAGGAATAGGAGGGTGAACTTTGATTCCAATTGCTATTGTTCTATAATGATGCAATCCCCAGCTCCGAGACACCCCAAGCAGCTGCTTGGGCCGACAGCCATTAGGCTCACTGGATGGACAGGAACTGGATCAGATACTCCAGCACAGCTCTGAAAGACAAGACACAGAAGAGGAGGAGGAACTGTTACATTGACCGACGCCCTTTGGTTCAAACTGTTGACATCAGCAATTTTGTGCTTACAGCAGAATGCTTTTCCCACACAAACAATGACTGACTGTGTGCAACACAGGCCCAACAAATGGACTGTGTTTGTTTACATGGAGACTCAACAGCACAGTTGGATAGCCTTGATTAATCAGGCCCAGCATGGGCTCCAGTGCAGATGCCTCCACAAAGACAGGCCTGCAGCCCAAAGCGGATGGCAGACGGGAAGCCGTGCACTGCCGTGTGGATGTAACTTCCTAGTTCTAGAGCCAACAAACTCAACGGCCCTACTGCTGCAGGCTGCTGCAATGTGGTGTTTGCAGACCTTGCATAACCCCCAACCCTGCTCTTATGCCGTCTGCTGCAGTGTCCAACACATCCTCAGTCACAAATCAATTAGTGCTTGTTAAAGAAGCCAGACTCAGACCACTAATCCTAATCCCACTCAATGCTACGAGACTGGTGGAGAATGAGAGAGCCGCGAATAGATAAAAATAGCTATTGGTAGCTTCCAACCTCTCACCAATACAGAACACCATAAATTATTCTACAGCTTAGACTTCATTCCCAAAAGTCAAGATTTGTTAAAAGTTGTTAGACCGAATTAAAAGGTGCCAATGTCTCCCAAATGCACTTGAACTTAACAGCGAATGTCAAAATCATAAAGCCCTATACCATCTCTGGGGTGAAAGAAGGCTTGTTTCCTAATGTGTGATATATAAGCCCAGAGTGCACGGAACCCAGTTAGGTTCATTCCCACTGAATCATTAGTATGGTGTTGACATCATCAGCCCTTAGAGCAGGGGTCATCAACTAGATTTTTCCAAGGGCCAGAATTTTTCTACGCAGACACTCTGGGGGCCGGACTTTCAAATAAAGAAAATAAAATTAATTTAAACCTAATACGCCTATTCTTGTTCGAAATTTTCATTTTCTTACTGAATTAATGCTATATTTCTTTAGATGTATTAGTGTTAGCAAACTCCTAAAAAACATGGAAACTCCATAATGATAACTGGCTCTTTAACTAGAAAAAGATCTCAGACTAGGAGGCAGTTCACTGAGGAGTGATGGTTAAAGTCTGTGATTATGGAAACATTGTTGTAGTAAGCAGCATCCTGATTGGTGGAAAATGCTTGCAGAAAGAAACAGTGCTTGTCTGGTAAGAATGTCACTGTCAAAAAGCTGAAGCATGGAGAAGTCCAGCTTTAATGATGAATGATGATAAGCAGGCTATGCACTCCTCGTGTATGCGTCATTTGCAATGAAAAGATGCTGTTGCAAAATAATACAACCAGCATCATCATCATCAAGAATGATGCGTCATTCACGTGCATATTAAGTAGCCACATGTATTTGTTTTGGTCTTATTATACCGCCATATATTTACCGCTCCAGCGGAGAGTTTGGTCTGTTCAGCCAGCAGTGAGGTTTACGAGACTTTGTCCAAATTTCCAGATTCCCGGCAAACTAAGATAAACAGTTAGACTACAAACCGACAGCTTTTGTTTTAGCTTGTTTGTAAAAATTCGGTATTTGCAGAGTAGAGTTGTGTTTGCGTAAAACAGCGCGGTGGACTGAGCAGATTGAAATATCGCTTTCTACATGTTTATGCCGGTCTACACAGGTGAGTGCATTGATAAGTATTGACGTTTTACTCTCGAAGGTTTAATTGTAGCCTACTTACAGTAACGAGACTAGCGTGAGTTCATCTGCCCCAGCGGCCGTTGGTAGCCTAATCCTCTTTGTATCGTTCCCAGTCAGGTGCTGCGTGTTTTAACGCACACACGTCTCGGCTCAGCGGTGTGTGTGTTTTAACGCACACACATCTTGGCTCATCTGTGTGTGTGGAGCTCGGGAATCGCTGTACAAAATCCCAGCATGTGAATAGAGATGCAAATACAGGGGGCTGGGTTTTTGCTCTAAATGTTTGAAATGATATATAACAGAACGCATTTTTTCCTCTTTACATTTTGTGAATTCATGATTATTCTGCGGGCCAGACTAAAAGCTTTGGCGGGCCGGATGTGGCCCGCGGGCCGCCAGTTGACGTTGGCTGCCTTAGAGGATGTCTCGCTAAATACACAGGAGAAAACAATGCATTAGTTTGCAGTAGTCCTCAGTCAAAAGGTTAATTACACACAGCTTGTTAAGGGAGAGACAGGGAAAAAGTGACACTTAAGACGAAATATTGAAAGAAAAAAAAAAAGACTGCGTGCTCCGACAAGAGATGGTGGGAGGATGAATGCCTTAACTTACCCTTAATGTGGCATTGCAAGTGATTCATTTCCATTGCCAGTCTTGATCTTATGACAAACAATAAAATACTTTTCCTTCTATATTTCATATCTAGTTTTTAAGACTAGGACTTCAATGCAATGTGATTTTATAAAAAAAAATCATATGGAAACTAAATTGGACTCTGTTGAGTCTAGGAGTGGCATCACATTCCTTTTCCCTCAGTGAAGATGGGAAATAAACCTTAAAATTGTGAAAACTACAACTGAAACACATGGCCTACTTGATATACGGATTACATCTGACAAACTCATGCTCACTGAACTGTAGCGTCTATGTAGTTCTGCATTTTGCTTTGACAGATCAGCGAGGATTTTCAGTTCAAGGATAATAAAAGGTTTTTCTCTGAAGGGATATGTGGATCAAAAAGAAGAGGAAAGCTTCGGCTTGCTGCTGCAGATGGTTTTCATCTGCATGTGGAACTGTGAGCAGCTGGGAGCTTGACCCCTCTCACTTTGCCTGGCCTCTACAGTATATTAACCCCATAGATTATGGATATGGTTTATAAAGATCATGCCATAAAGACTTAATCCCACAGCATGGAAGTTCAACTCCACTACTCAGAGATGTGATCAAGAACAAAAAAAGCAGGGACCTGGAAAACATGACATAGACTTAACTGGTTCATGGTATTTCAAACTCACTAGATAAATATAAATGATTACATCTCTCAGGTCAAAAAAAAGAAGAAAAAAAAGGACAAAACATGGCTGATAAGATCAATTGTGGTGTGCAAGTTTGAGCTGCTACATGACTAAGAATCACACATTTTGAAAACCCGCAGGGACTGAATTAAAACTTTCTGACAATCCTTCCTATTCTCCCTTATTCCAGAGTCGCATTTATCTGTAATGATATATACGTATGTTAGGGCTGCTCCATTATGGGAAAAAAATATAATCACGACAGGGCTCAACGCTAACTTTTTTAAGTGGTTGCCGGCTTGGCAAACCAGGTTTCAGCTTATGGTTGCCCAAATTGACAATAAGGTTGCCATGTTTTAAAATGCCTATATTTGGAGCAATTGATTTCTTATGCAACTATACCACACATTTTAATAATGAAACAATGAGATAATGGCTTGCAATACAATTTCCCATTCCTCTCAAATAAGAGTGCAACGAATAACAGAACTCACGAATAAGATCACGGTTTTGAGTCACAGATCGGATACATTTTCGGATCAGCACAAAAAAGGGGGGGTTTAACGGATTATTAAAAATATAATAATACATTTGAACAATAATTACTTCTTTCACCAGTAAATTGATGTTAAAAGAGAAAAACAGATGAGAAAAGGGTATTTTACAATAACTTTGAATGTACCACGAGGTTCCCTAGTTTTAATGAAACGCAACATTGAGTCCCGTCCGTTTAGTTTTTCCGACAGCAGCAGTGACCAGTGCTAGTGTAATGGCAAAAATTACAGTTAAGCATGATTATTTTACTGTTTATGTTTTATTTCTGTTTTAGTTTTTCCCACAATAGTGAAAGGGAGTTTATCTCATTCCCACATGTTGATTTTGATTCTGCTAAACTAGGGAGCCACCGAGTCTGGAGACGAATGCGTACGGCCTTTTGTTTGAACACATAAAAGGTATAAGGTCACAGTAAATTATCTCTCTCTGCAGATTCAGTCCTCCCTTGCCAGTTGAGATGTACGGGCATGTGACGTCAGGGTGAAAGTAGGGCAGAGGGGGAAAGAACGAAGTGGCTCCATGATGTCTCTTGAGCTTTATCATTATCTTCATCATCTAAAGTTGCCTGTAAGAAATGCAAATTTATGTTTAGACCAAGAACATGTGTGATTATCACTCCCCTTTTCCTGTTGTGCATATAGGCGCAGTGTTTCTGTTCACTCATTGAAGAAACTTTTCCACACTGAGCTGATGTGCTTTTTGTGAAACAGTATTACTCCTATATTTGCAAATATAGCTAATATAATACAAAAAAACAACTTGGTTTAGTCTTTGACTGTCTTATTTGTTTCACTTTAATAACTTTCAAAACTTTACCCCTGCTGCAAAGGAAAACTTCCACAACACTAGTTTGTGTCTTTTAGCTCATAGCGGTTCTCTGAATAGATCCATGGTTGTACGTCCCGCTGTTGGAATCCTCTACAGTGAAATACAGTCACACTACATCGTTTAGCTGTCAGCATTTTAACTGTGTTTAATCCAGCTACTAGCTAACATTACCTGCTGCCAAGTGTAAAACGTGTTATTAGTGTTTACTAGCGTGACATGCAGCGATGATTCTGTAGCCTCTAACGTCTGTTTCGGAGCATCAGAGAGCAGCGCAGACATTTCGTGGCACCGCAGTGAGGCACCGAAATCCACGTTGCTATTCCGTCCGTTAGATACCGGCACCAGTGCCATATTACCACCGGATTTTAACATAAGTGGTTAACGTGAACAGAACATTTCTTTGCCTGAAGCTATCTTTACACAGCAAAAGCGCGTGTGCGGAAAGCGGTCTCACAACAGCTGAAATGTTGTGTTGCGCACGAACGTAGTGTTTAAACTTTACAGAGACATCCAAATAAATTATTGTCTTCTTTTGAAATAAGATTTTCCAATTTCGTAAGTTTTGATATATTAAGAAAAACACAAATATTGAACAGGTGGTTGTCAAAGAGGACAACCAGAGGCCACAAATTGGTTGCCAACTGACTCAATATGGTTGCCAACGGCAACCGGGCAACACTTACTGTCGAGCCCTGCACGATTATTTCAGTCAATATTAAAATCACGATAATTTAACACGATTACTCGTTGACTTCTGGAAAGATGCTGCAATTATTGAACTTTAAAAAACACAGTGGAAAAAGTTAAAGAAATCAACAGTAAACAAAAAAAAACACGCTACCTACAACTGTGAAATTTGCCTTAATACTTCTCCTATTTAAACTTTTTTTTTTTCATTCAGAACACAAGAGAAAATAAGAGTTTATTTGCAAAACATAATGAGCTAAATCATTGTTAATCTCGATTATTCAGTTTTTGTAATCATTGGGAGCCAAAATCATAATCACGATTACATTTTGATTAATTGCACAGCCCTAATGTACGTCTTTATAAAAAGGGGAGAAAGTATGAGTCTGGGTTGCTATAATGCTTGGGGGCCATATTGTAAGAGAAGTTGGCAGCAGGCACTTTCTTCAACAAAGCTCGGGCACTGACTTAACACGCATATAAAAGAGATCCAGTGACTAGATGTAAACGAATCCTTCTCTGTTAGCTAAAAGACTGAGGAGTGAACCAAAGAGAGAGAGGGACAAAGCAAACGAAGAGGAGCTGAAGGGGGAGATGGAGTGTCGCCAAAAGTCTGGTTACACTATGTTCTTTTGACTTCATTGTCTCTCCTGCACGGATATCCTTCCTTTTTGCATTCAGAATTTAAAAAGAGGCAGGTTTGGCATGACATAACATACTTCAGCACACCAAAGAGAGCCTTTCGTGGTCTTGTTCCCAGCACCCTCGCTCTTCTCTTATTTTCTTTTCACCTCGCTGTGCAATGTGTGCTTTAAAGAGTGATGGCACATAACTGCCGTCAAATGGGACCTTTTCTTTTCTGCCCATGGGGCATTAATATTGCATACATATAGTTTGTCCACATGGATGCTTGCACACACGAGTGACTGCCTGAGGAGCCGAGAGGGCTAGCATTGGGGTTTGAGTGAAAAGCCAACATGAAAATAAAAAGGGGATAGGAGTTATATTTAGATCATCTAGGGACTTATTAGCTCATGCGCTGCTGTTCAAATCCTAAAGGGACAGCACAGCACTCATGCACAGCCCATTGACGGCCTTATGACCCCCAGAGGGAGATAAACGAGCAGACCAAGTCACAGTTGGGGGGTAACCACACAAGAGGTTTACCTAACCAGACATTCCTACTGAGTCTCTTGGCACTAACACATAAAACCACTTTTCTTCTTTGTCCAACTGTTAAGGCACCCCAATCCCTGAACCAGAGCTGTTCAGCAGCATTCATGCACAAATCATATTTTTAACAGCAACAGTCATTTATTACTTGTCATGGGTTATTTTACAGTTGCTAGTTATCTGAGCATTACGTTCCAGGCGCAACTGGTTCGAGATGTGGCCCATCCATGCTTGAATACAACGCTATTTTATTATTACAAATTGGCAGCAACTCATTTCAAAGCAACGTTTCTGCTAAGTGTTACGGCAGGAAACGGAAACAAAAGCCATTAAGTATTGGCTATTGATTTCTGAAGTCTTCAGAGGCATGAGCCAGTCTCTGCAAGATAGGGGAAATGATGAACACTTTTGCTCCAAATGTTGTTGTTGTTTTTAAAAACACAATAAATAGAGGAAAGAACAGCTTGCCACAAAACCTGGACTAGACTGATGTTTCTGGTAAGGCCTTTAACCTCTTCACCTCATTAAAGCATATAGGAGGATGAAGCTTTCACATCTGCCTGAGTGTGTCATCAGTTCTATATGTGCCAGCCTATTGAGGATGAGCGAGTTCTTTCCAGCCTTAAATGTGTGACCTTTGTGTTAAATCTGCTAAACCCCTACTACTGTTAGTGTGGGGAAAGTCCATGAAATCCCACTTTTTTTGCACAAAGATTCACTTTAAGCTTTTAGAATTAGACTCCTGCATGCTATGAGGGCCTGTTATTCGTCTCTCCTAAAATGTTATACCTAACTTTGGAAACCAGATCCATATAGCAGGACAAAACAAACATTTATACACATCTACCAATAAAATACCAAAAGAGCTGCCATGAAAAAGGACAGTCAAAACGAGTACTTTAATGTACAGTGCCCTGGGTCTCTTTCAACAGTAACCCCGATTTTCCACTGGGCATGTCTGTGCTGCGTTCCGGTTTTGTTCTCCGTCCTCCGCCACGCGCCATACCACACCTGAGCTGAGCATCTTGCCTGCCCGACTCGCTTGATTATATTGGCTCAAGTATTTTACAAAACAATCACGTGTTTATTAAACTAGTACCTACCTTCCACTCCAAGCTCTCCTACAGTTAAACTCCATGCCTTCTCTTTTCTGGCGTTACCCTGTGATGTCTATTTTGTTTTTCCACCTCCAAGATGAATCTCTCATTGTCCTCTGTGTTGTAAAGGAGACATATACGATATTGGGGGGTGTCTTTTGGTAAATTGACTGGATACTCTCGCTGTTTCACTTCCTGCTCGGCTGTCCAAAAGGCCCACATGAAAACAGACCTGGCGCGTATCTTTAGCGGAGCGGAGAGCCGCTTCACGCATGCTTCTGGGACATGCCGTGGCGTGGCTGGTGGAATATCAATCACTGACTTGAATGGCTGCGATTGCTCACGGGGCCCGCAGCGCAGCCGCGCCCAGTGGTAAATAGGGGTAAGAAGATTTCATGGCAGGAAAACAGGTGCCCTTTTAAAATAAATGTCCACAATTACAGTGAATTTGTTAACATGCTATTGGAAATTAAGTATAGTTATGTTAAAAGTAAGTCGTGCAGAATAATGAAATTTCTTTTCACATTTCTACACCACCCACGCTATAAGATTTAAACATTGATACTGTTGCATACAGTATGCTGGGCTTAGACTTATATAATTGCAACTGATTTCATTGATGTGTACACATCAATGATACCAGAGAAAAAGAACTAACAGGAAAATTAGTTTGATGAATGAAAGAGAAATATGTGGTCAACTAGAATAATTTCCAGATCTGTGGGCTGCATAAAGAGAGCAGAAAGAGCAGAGGTGAAAATGGGTTGAAACACAACGAGGAAGGAAAGGAACTGTAGCTTGATTAGACTGAATTGCCATTGAGATTTCGAAGACCAAAGGAACTTATAATTTAGGAGAAAACTGCTTGAGTAGCTGTATTTCACCATTTGTAAAGTGTTTGTATGAAACATAAAATATTTCTTGAGCCTTGTCCACTTCCAAGTCTGCATTGCTTTCTAATTACTTAAAATCTCAATGAACCATGTAGCACATGTAGGCCTAATGATTCACAGACATGGCTAAGTTTTAAACTAATTCTAGTTGGGGAATTGAGCCATTTACTTGGCATTATGTTTCTTCTTCTTGTTAGAGAGGAGTTTTAATGTTAGCGAGGTCATTTTCTTGGCTATAGTGTTGTATTCGTAGTGAGGAAAGAGGAGATCAGGGACCGCATGCAAAGAGGACATGAGCAGGATAATGTGATGCACAAAGTAGGTTATTAAAAAACTCCATAATAATCTTTCATGATATTAACAGAGGAAAAAGAGTGTTCCTATTGTCTGTTCTGCGCATGCATTGCTCAGTCCCTACAGGATATCAAGATGTCGCGATCCCAACAATTCACGCAAATTCAACCAATCACCGTGAATTTGGTGCGAGTCGCAATTTTGACCAATCACTGCAACTTTTCCGCAAATTTGACCAACAACCGGAGTTTTCTGCGACTTCAACCAATCCCAGCAATCCCACGTGCCAAACTTTGCGTCAGTATGTGACTCTGAGGCGTACTCTGAGAGCCACTGACCAAGCGGGAGTGAGAGCGGGTTGACTTAACACATGTACGATCCAAAATCCATTTCCTTGTTTCTGATATGAAGACGAGACGTGTGTGACTCTAAAATCTCACATTTACCAACAAAACGTACAGCCAAAGACCGCGCAAAACCTTTCAGACCGTCCTGCCAACCTGTATACATTCTAACATCAATGTACTCTTTAACGTTCACTCTAAAGTCGCTGAAAGCTGCTGCGGTTCCAATCCTGTCGGCTCTCTGCAGCAGGCGGGGCTGCTCAGTTCCCCCAGCGACTGAGGCATGCACGCACACACTCTGCCATTAGAAATGTGCACAGAAATTCCAGCAAACTTGCTTTATCAATTGTGTCTCCTTTCACTCAGCCATGAAACATTAAGTAATCAATGATTGATCCATGTTATCATTTCCTCATCTTTAATAACTGAGATAAGGAATCCAGACCGGAGCCTACCTCTAGACTACAGGGTTAAATTCCATATTATAAAAGCACTGATTGAGCTGCACCATTGGGGAAACAAGAATTTTCTGATCAATAGCCGAACTTTGTTGACTGATCATTAACCATTAACTGACAAGCAGGCAACCGATTCCCAGTTCACACGTCTGGGAGGCTCTGACATACTTTCTGCATTTTGTGGACAGCTGAGCAGTGAGTCTCGATGTTCCGTGCATTGTCGTGGACACATGCAGACAATTTCCTGGAACCGCTTCTGCGACTGACACAAGTCCACAAGGGTCCACGGCATGTACGTCTCTGAGCCTGTCTCCACCGCATTCACCTGCAAGGTTGTCAGCCGTGTGTCTGCCTGGCATACTCCGTGTGAAGGACAGCCAATTAAATCCGCCAGTGCTCATGGATAAAGTGGCATGTGTTACATAGCTCTCCGTTGTGAGCGCTGTCCAGTGGAGAGCCACAAGCAGAATTAAAAGAGCAGTTTAAGACGCAACTTGCTAGTGCAAAGTTAGCAAATAGATTGAATGATCTATTTTTCTTTTATCATGCAAAACGTTAATATAACTTTATTTTTATAATATTGTTTTTAACTGTTTAACTGATAGTATTAAAATCAGTCAACATTTTCAATGTTAATGGTTCAACATTTAATCATTAACATTCCTAATTCATCTGGATACCTGGTCTATGCCATTCCACAAAAATTATTTTGAGGATATGTGAGTGGAAGCTTCCCAAGTACAGGGTTAGGAACTGCTATTCAATGCCGCACACAGGAGTGAAACTGATCTGGACAGATGTGGTAAACAGACTGCTAACGGTTCTTACACAACATCATCCTTTTTCTTTACTAGGCTGCAAAGACACAAACCAAATCTTAAAGGTGAACTATTGTGCTTTTCCGTATTTTCTGTCATATCTATAATGTTACGTCAGATTTTCAGGTTTAACGTGGCCAGAGCTTTAAATAATGAAGTTAACGTATTTCAGAGAAATCCCCGTGCGTTAAAACACTCAGATTTCCCACTGTTTTAAATGCCCTGGGTTCAACCGTTTTTTCTACTCTCGGCGTGGTGTCACTCCGGCCTTCTGTGATTGGTCATCTGCTCCAGGAAGACAGGACTGTAGTGCGTTTTTTTAAGCTACTGCGGTGTTAACGTTGTAGCATGTAGGAATGCAGCGGTTAACCGATTTCACTATTAACCGTCATGGTTAATTTTAATGCGACACGTTAAAATGTCATGGTTAATTAATCGTAAAGGCTCCGCTACACAGAGTGTTAACTGACTGCAAGTTATGTGTAGCAGTTCTTATTAAATCTTATTGACAACATAAACGTTGGCGTTTGTGCACACACGGCACATCAGACGCCAGTCCAGTCACCGCGAGTATTGACTGACAAGAGATGTACAACGGCTCCCCGTGGTGGGATATTACTGCTGCCATTTTTTAACGTTAGATAAAGTTAGCCAACACCAGGAAAACACAGAGCAGAGCCAGCCCCTGACCTCAGGACAGCTGCAACGGGGAATTCAACCCAAGTTGGTAAGCTTGCTAGCGACTTTGTTTGTTAACGTTGTTGTTAAGCGTTTGTTAACGTTACCCGTTACCTAACGTTGGCCTGTTTAATGTTAACGTTACAGATAACAGCTTATGAGTCAGAAGCCAACATTTGCATTTACAGTGATCGAGCGGACGATAGCGTTACGTTCGTACGAGGCAAAACTCCACAATAGCTCAAACATGTTACTGACGTCACCACTTAACATCACTTACTTACTCCTCTTCATCCCCTGTGGGAGATAAGGCTGCAAAGAGATCTCGCCATCACATTTATTCCTTGGCAACATGCTGCACATCTCCCTGTGACAGGTGCATCTCGTCTAGCAGCTCCTCCAACTTTTAGACACACCAGCTAGCAGGGCTGTTTCTAGCCCAAAATGGGCCAACTTGTTGCCAACTTGGCCTTTGTTTGTGGTGTGACTGATTCACCTCTAGTCTCTAATCTTTTCAGATGAATTTAAATAAGGAGGTTGATGATTGATTATATAATCATTTTCAAAACATTCAAAACTGCTACTGTGTTATTTCTGTTTCAAAAGGCAGCAATAAATAACATTAAAATCTAGTGTTCATGTAATTTCATACATTAGCAGTGACATTAATTAATGCATAATAATCGTGAAACCGTGATTATTTTTCAGACTATAATCATACCAACAAAATCTATAATCGTTGCATCCCTAGTTGCATGTAGCTACATGCTAACAGTAGTGAAAGATGTCATCTTGGCTCCCAATGTTGTTAATTTCTCTCCAATTTTGAGTCACATTATTGTTGAAACATGCCAGGTTGGGTAGTATTTGCTTCAGAAGCTGCTATATTCTATTACTGTGCACTGCTAACTATAGTAGCTGTGTGCTAACCCCAGGGAAACCTGTAATCTTGGGTGCCAATATTGTAAATTTTACCCGAATTTCAGGTCACTGTGCCCGGTTGTGTCATATTTGGTTTACGCCTTTATTGGAGTTTTTCACGGTACAAAATCCTGCTGTATCCTCCGTTGCAGCCAGACAGTGACTGTACGGCGACAACAACAACAACAACAGAAGCGAGATGCGGACAACTGACCAATCAGAGCAGACTGGGCTTTTTCAGGAGGGGTGCTTAAAGAGACAGGCGCTTCAACAGAGCGTCTCAGACAGAGGGTGAATACAGGTGCATGCAGCCGTGGGCAGAATGAGAAAAATAAAGTATTTTTTCTAACATTAAAGCACGTAAACATGTTCTAGTACAAACACAAAATACAAGTATGAACCTGAAAATGCTATATAATAGATCACCTTTAACAATAATAAAGCAGACTTAAGGTAAAAATGTTATTCAGATTCTGTATAAGCAAGCAGGCCTTTTCTATCAAGCAACAACCAAGCAAGACCAGCCAATGAAATAATGTGCAAACATGCCCTGTGAAAAGCAGTGTCTGCATAACAACGCGTGCCAGCGTTCTTGTCATGGCAACCCATCCTGAGCCCTGGCCATTCATCGCGGGTGCAGCTGGTACATGTCTCTATGGCTGTTCCCTTGAGTTCGACTCTGCTGGGACAGACTGCTGAGGAGAGGGAGGAAAAAAACACATCATCCTCCTGCTGCTGCTGCTGCTTCCTCCCACTTTTTCTTCTTATCTCTCTGCCTTCGCTTGCGTATATTGTTTCCATAGTGTAGTGTTCACCTCCAGCTATACCCAACCCACCAGGGATAGCCACTTATCCAATCACAGTAACTTGCAGTGGGTTGCAAACTTAGCAATGGCAACCATGGAGATAAAGAAACCCCCATGTGGACAGAAAACCCACAACAAAACTGGAGCAACAAGTTACACAATAAAGAAGAGTTGACATCACAGGTCCTGTAACACTTAGCCCACTTAAACGGGTTTCACAAGTATATCCAAAGCAGAAAGATAACAAAGAACAAAAGCGATATCAAATGGAATAGTTTGTTGGTAATTTTATGCATACTTTTTTGGTGACTGATGATTAAAAAACATCTGTCATGTGTAAGATAATAATTGAAAAAACTATCATTATTTAAATAAATAAAAACATTGTTTATATTACCCTGTCACAGGATTATATTATCACAACAAGCCTTGCTGTTGCAATAACTGCCAGTGGATAATGTAGAGGGGAACCTTTTATTTTTTGCCTCTAATTAAGTAACAGAGACAGGATAAGTACTAATGTCATAAGGGGAGACTGTACATAGTTAAATGCACATACAGCTAACTTTATGTTAAACGTAAACTTAGAAATGGGCCAACATATTTGCTTTTACATCGAAGCTATTGGTACTCCATCTACTTGTGGAAAATAAAAGAGTAGTCCTTTCTGCCTTCTGCATTGGTCCTCTCATTCCTTAAGTATTGACTAAATCAATCTGACAGTCCAGAGGGGGAGGGGGGCTGCCTTTTGTTCTACTGAGGAGGGTATACATGGAAGTATAAGGAAAGAATAGAGGCTATAAAACTTGTTTTGACTGTAAGTCAAGCGACTTAGCGACAAAAGTAACATGAAATTGCTCAATCAATGAGAATTCCCAACCCCCCTTAATATCTTAACAGTGGCCGCACCAGAGTTAGCCAATTTATAACGTAACGTTAGTTAGCTATTAATAAACGGAGTTGTTTGCCAAATCCAGTTGTCATTAAGTTATTACAAAACTTGATTGTGTCGCCATTGTGCGTGTAGCAGACAGTTACATAGAAACTAGCTAGGTTAACTCATGGATGTATTATTGAGAACGGGTTAACTTGAGAAGCAAGCAAACTTCAAAGGGGAAAAAGTAACTAGCTAAAAGTTGTGCAGACATTTTAGGGGAGTAACGGGGGCGTAAATTGAGCTGGCATTAACAAACATTAGCTTTGTCAATGTTGGCTGTGTAACTACTTGTTTGCCAACTTATAACGCAAATTTTCAAATAAAAAACAATAAAAGAACAGATTAAACGTGTCTTCTATTGTTTCTGTTAAACCCGTTTATGCGTCCTGTAAAGTGTAGCTAACGTTACCGTTAACGTTACGGGTCTTAGTTTTAAGTTGAATCCTTCAACTGTTGTGCGAGTGACGTGGACATGTTTGCCCAACAAGACGTAAACAACCACGCTTTTAAAACATAGTTAATCCTGTAAACTCAGCAGAGGAAAACTGTTCTTCTCAACCAAACTCCAACTACGACTGATCCTCGCCAGCTGTGTCGGGGAAGACGAGCCAAACCATGCCGAGCTAGCCGCTGCGGACGTTAGTTAGCTGGCTGGCTGGCCGGCTAGCTAGCAAGCAGCCACACATACGGTGCTTTTTCGGTTTCTTTTAGCGATATATTTAACAGTGTTATTCTTACCAGACGAGCTGTTTTTATCCCTTGGCTGGTGAAGTAGCTAGCTGTTAGCCGTCGACAGTACTCCCCCCCTCCTCCGTATTTCCGATATGTTTTGAAGTTGATGCTGTGTGGTCTCCGTGACGTGTGGCAACGTCCCAATGGCAAATGAGCAGAGCCACAGCCGTTTCCCCTCCCCTTCACTGGAACCCCCAAACTACATTATAAAAAGCCCCACTTTCGCTTTTCGTTCTTAACTAAAAAAATAAATTCCAATGGTAACATTAAAGCTGTAACAAAATCAATCAAAAATCTTAAAAAAAAAAACGGAAATTAGAATATTGGCAAAGCAAGATCCGGGTATAGATCTCTTAGATCAGCAGGGACTGGTCAGTCAGTAGTGCCTTGACTTCAATCCAAGTGTGGTGAAACCGCTTTATCCATTGTGCTGCCCACTGCTGGAATCAGCTCCGCTATTACCCAACTTTGATGCCATTTTAAAAACTAACTTACTGTTCTCTTTCCCATAGCCTTTAATCAGTCCTGTTAAGTAACATTAGTGGGTAATGTTTGGCCTGTATCTACAGTATGTATCTAAAAACAGCTCACGTGAAAAATGCTGAGGCTATTAAATACATGAACAACACACTGTGAAAACCACTCAGATGTGAATGAAATTGCAAAAGGAGGTTATTGAATAGTGTTAAAATTTAGAGCTGTGTATTGACACTTGAGACTTTAAAAGTGGCGAAAATAAGGACTTTAGTTTGGACTTGTTGGCTCAAATTTAGTTGATATGACATGAGATTTTAAAGCCAAAACATGATCAGTTTGACCTGGTAAATCCCTGAGAAATGAAAAATGAGACAGCACCAAGCAGGCCTTGGGTAGCTGTGCCACATAACTTGTGTAGTGTAATGTTCTAGGTAATAGGCATTAAATGCCTATTACCTAGAACGTGGCTTTTAACCAGAAGAAATAAAGAAAATCAACAAACAGAATACCTACATTTTTATCTCTCCAAAACTAACAAATGTTGACTAAGCATAAATATATAACTAGTATGCTTCATTCAACAATGCATTCTCTTTGTTGCATGTTATTATTTTTAGTTCTATAGTTCTAGCACTTGATTTTGTGTATTTATGAATTACTCATTAACTTGATGCTTGTTCTGAGTCATCGTTTAAATAAAGCCTCAGGTTCTACAACAGGACAAAAAAAACAACATAAAACACTTCATACAGGAGATTACATTTCAAAGTTAAGGTAAATAACCATTTACTTGATAATTCAATTTGACTCATCATAATCAGTGGTGGAAAGTAAGTACATATACTTTTATATTTTGATGCCAAATACTTTTACTTAACATTTTAATGAATGCCTTTTACTTGTTACAAAGTATTTCTACACGGTGGTATTGCTACTTCTACTTAAGTAAAATGTCTGAGGACTTATTCCACCTCTGATCATAAACATACAGTAACGTTATACTGGCCAATGCCAGTTCTGATGAATAAAAGCCAAACAGAAATACTGTGTAATTACATTAAAATGTCAATAAATATGTAAACAATGTATTCCGTGGCTGCCAGTACTCTGAATTTGATCTTGCCTGTATGTTTTTGATGGGACAGAGTTAGCAAAAATGGCTGACCAACCACATCTGTACGAGTTATTTCATCTCAGGCCCTCAGCAGCTCAAATCAGCATGGATGCTTTGGTGTCAGCCTTGTGGCGGAAACTCTTCCCAAGACAGTACTACGGACAAAACCACAGGCTGGATGTAATCTTTCCCAGGATGTCTTACTGGCCAGAAATTGCAACCCTGCCACTCTGTCCGTTCTACTTTGACCAGGTCTCTTACAGCCTTCCTACAAGAGACCAAGTGAAATACAAGTGGGTACCACTACTTTGATTTCCACTGTAATTTCAACATCAAGTCATTGGCAGTGAGGTTCCCAAACTTTCATGGACATTGCTTTGTAGTTTGGGATAAAACAGCAGTTTACCTTGAAATTTCTGATCAGAACAATGAGAATTTTTATATTTTGTCCTTATTTTATCTTTAATTTAATGTACTACGCTAAAGTCCGAGCTATGATCACATATGGACTTCAGACCTTAACATGTCTATGTAAATCCATATAATTGGTGGACAAAGGTCAAATTTGCTGTGAAGCTTGTGGTGTATTTGTTTTTCTGAAACTGGCGCTTGGATGCTATAATGAATAATCTTGCACCCACTTGTGGCCTAAAGGGATCGGTGCAACCTCAGGCTGCCCTTCTTCGACTCATGGGCAAGCTTAAAGCAAGAGTGGCAGAGGGCCACAGAGCAGCACAGAAGACATCATTCAAGCACCAACCGAAAGGCCCAGCCCAGCTCTGCCATCCACTTGAGTCAACTATGTCAACTCCAAGATCGTAACACTGGCAGGAGTATATCCACAAAGCAGTATATTCATATGATGTATGGCTACCGCTGCTAACTGCCAACAACCTCAAGTTTTTGTCTCACAGCTGTTACTAAAATACAGATGTGAATATTGAACACTTGTCTGATGTGTGATGTGATACCAGCACAAGTTTTAGGTGTGTGTGTTTTTAGATATGGTTCATATTTTACAAATAATTATCAGGCTAATTCATATTTTATTCACATCAGTGTTAGACATTAAGGGGGGGGGTATAAAAAAAAAGAAATCTTAGAATGTTCCTATAAAATGAAAAATATTTCCCCCAAGACTTAAAAAAATAAATTATTTTTTACCAGTTTAGGCCAATATCCTAATCCTATCATTTTATTTTTATTCAATTCATTGCATTTCTCTGACATACACTCACACAAACAGCACTATTACATACAAATGTTGCACTGATAATAGCAATAGTATGCTTTTTATTAACTCATGTTGGCACAACATGGTGATCACTGTATGTATTCAAATCCTTAAAGGAACACGCCGACTTATTGGGAATTTAGCTTATTCACCGTAACCCCCAGAGTAAGACAAGTCGATACATACCCTTCTCATCTCCGTGCGTGCTGTAACGCTGCCTGACGGTTCCAGCATTAGCTTAGCCTAGCACAGATCCTGCAGGTAACAGGTTCCAACTAGCCTGCTGCTCCAAATTGTGACAAAAGTGACAAAATAATGCCAACATGTTCCTATTTACATGTTGTGATTTGTAGAGTCACAGCGTGTACAAAAAACAACGTAACATGAGACACAGCCGTCTTCTAACAGTAAACAAACCGGGAACTATATTCTCAGACAGGCTTGCTGTGAGCATATCACTCCGCCCAAGTACGATATTCTTCCGCTTGAGAATATAGTTCCCGGTTTGTTTACAGTTAGAAGACGGCTGTGTCTCATGTTACGTGGTTTTTTGTACACGCTGTGACTCTATAAATCACAACATGTAAATAGGAACATGTTGGCATTATTTCGTCACAATTCGGAGCAGTAGGATTACTGGAACCATTCCTGCATGTTCTGTGCTGGCCTGATGCCGCTGGAGCCGTCAGGCAGCGTTACAGCACGCACTGAGATGAGAAGGGTATGTATCGACTTGTCTTACTCTGGGGGTTACGGTGAATAAGCTAAATTCCCAATAAGTCGGCGTGTTCCTTTAAGGGCAACATTTCCTATCTACCTTGCCTCAAAATGTTGGGCAACAGTGTCTGAGTAGATGTTTTGGCAAAATCTCTCAAAAATATGTTTTGCTAGTAAGTAGGGGGAATAAAGGTCTGGCAGTGCAAGACTATCGTTGAGGTGATTGCTGCATCCAAGACGTACCTACAATAATCACAACCAGGGCTTTTACTAACAATTATTTTTTCATTATTGATTAATCACAGGGTATATGCAGGAATCATGAAGTTAATTTTAATACCTTTTCAAGACTTTTTCAAGACCTTCTCAATATTTTTTAATACCTCACCGCCACTTCAAGCTGTAACCATTTACATCAGTAATACTTTTAACTTAACAGTTTTAGTTTGTGATAAAGACTAGACCACTCTGATACAAAAAAATCAAAGCACTTGCTGTGCCGCCGAGAGCCACTCTGATGTCGGCTGCAGAAGATGAGGAAGCAGAGACAGCCCGGGTCGTAGCTGTAGCTATAGGTGCGACTGCCGGTGGTGTAACGACGTTGGCACTAGGTTGTGGTGGTGCAACGCGATTACCACAGAAGCTAGCGATGGAGAGCTGCCGCTCTCGGCAGCTAGCGGCGGCTTTGTGGCTAGCACAACACACTTTAACGAGTTAATGCCCATTGACACAATACTTATTTTTTTCTTGCATAATGTACAATATACCTCCCTGACATTCCCCTCGACTGGCTGCAGCCACGCTTTGAAGTCCGGCATTTCCAACCACGACGCTGCAAATTTGCACTTCCCCATTCTGTTCATGCGTTCACCAACCTTCTCTTAAAACATTTCGGTGCATTGTAATACGCACTGGGAACGCCAGAGCGTACATTGTGATTTTGAAGTTCCGCCCTCCCGCTCTGGTGCTCTCAGAGGTAATTTACGAACGCACCCACAATAGCCTAGTTTTTTATGTACCTGTTCGTTTTTTTAATAAAAATGACTAAATTCACACACTTTTACGATGTTTTTGGGACTCAAACTGTTGGACTCAATTCAGAAAAAAATACTTTCAAAATTTAAGACTTTATAAAGCCGTGATAAGACTTTTTAATACTTTTTAAGGGTCTTAATTTTCCCAAAATTGATTTATCACCTTTTAATACTTTTCAAGACCCCGCGGATACCCTGAATCAGTTAATAATTTTCTCAATAGTTTGGTCCATAAAATGTCAGAAATTAGTACCATCACAATTTCCAAAAGCCTTAGTTAACATATTCAAATTTCTTTTCTTGTCGGACCAACCGTCCAAAACCTTAAGATATTTAATTTAATATCTTAGAAGACTAATAAAATCAGCCAATATTCACATTGGAACAAGTGAATTTTTTCCCCGCAGTTTTATTTTAAAAATTAATTGAGCAATTAATCGTTCAATCAAAATAGCTGCCAATTAATTCTCGGTATATCAAGTAATCAATACATTTAACATTTGTTGCAGCTCTAATCACAACATTGAGCTGATGACAAGACAAATCCTAACACAATGATGCTAGTTGTCTTCAATTAGAAGCCATGTATTTCAAGGCAGACAAACAATGACCATCATTTACTTTTTTTTATGGAAAACATCTTTAATGGATTTTTCTTATGTAATGTCTTGTTAAGTGAGTACATATAGATACAAATGTTCTATCCTAGCTACAGTCAGGGCCAGATATTTTTTAGGAACCAGTAGAGTGCCTGTACAAAAAAAAAAAAAAAAAACACTCCTTCACATGGTAGTGTGTCTTCTCAAGGCTGGGGACACAGGGCTAATCTGACATTAGGCCTTGTGCTGCAGTGAGTACATTTAGTCCAAAAATCAATGCAAGTCAGGGACTGCAAATCCACACTGTTGATACAGACACAGAGACTTACTCACTGACAAACGTGTGTGTGTGTCTGGACACCTTTTATTTATTTTTTTCTTCAGGATGTTATTTTTTTTCTACTTGTAGAACTCGTGCTCCTGCTCGTCCTTTTTGATGACGGTCTTATAAGCTTTTTCGAAGTCTTTGAACAGGACGATATACCTGTTCTCACGCACTGCCAACATGCCAGCCTGAGACAGCAGAGGAAGAAATAAACAGAAAAAAAAGGCATCAAATATTGTTTGTTCCATTCATTTTTCTTGCACTGTTAAAAGAAAAGAAATTAAAAATGGGTTAGGGTTCTCTAGCTCACCTCTTGACAGATGGAGTTGATATCGGCTCCAGAGATCTTGTCTGGTCTGGCCACATCTGAACATTCATTAAGGACGACTGAACAGCACAGCAATGCCAAAATACAAGCAACAAAACATCCGCGTTTCGAAGCTGTGTTTAAACATAAATGAATATTGGAATGATGCGGTGTTAACAGGTTGCAGACTCTCAGCCTCAACACTGTTTGCAATTTGCAAATGCACCGGCAGTTGTGCGATTCGATTAGTTTTCTTTTTGTCTTTGTGATTGACATTTTTTGCTCATTTGTCAGTTTGCAGACCGTACAAACGATCCACAACATCTACGCTATTGTCCTGCAACCACAGAAAGTCGTTATCAGTCAAATGGGATGTTAATGTCCCTACATAACCAGTTTTGACACTAAGAAGATAAAACAATGACTCCATCTCATACTCGATCAAACTAAGTGTTAAATGTGATACTGATGCAACCATGAAAGTTAAACCAAACATCACAGGTCATTAAGTATAGAAGAACTACATCAGAATCAAGAGAATTTTCAACAAAAACACAGATGAGTTCCTGCTTGCAGGCTCTGTGTATTAGATAGTGTGCAAGTCTACACTCGTATGACTGGAAGATAAACACAAAAAATGTATATTCTTACATCCAGTTACCAACTGACTATGACTTAAATTGTGGTTTTATCATTTTGTTTCTGTACAAACTGGCTTTATTTTAACACAAGCTCTACCCGGTTTTGTATGGTTTACAGTGGCAATAATACGATTTTAGCATCCCTGACATTTAGTCGACTTCCCAGCATGAGCTTAATATCTATCTAGCCACTCATCTATACACACACACTTATTGAATCAAAAGGATACAGTCCTCCAGGTCGACCTCCTCAGAGAGGTTCATTTTACTGGTGATGGTGGAGAAAACGAGACGTTTCTGCCTGCGGTCGGGCAGGGGGAACTCAATCTTTCTGTCCAGACGACCAGGACGTAGCAGGGCTGGGTCCAGTGTGTCTGCTCTGTTGGTGGCCATGATCACCTTAGTAGGATTTAAATGTGAGCATTAGAGCTGGGCGATACAGAGAAAAACAAATATCCTGATATTTTGTACCAAATACCTTGATAATGCAACGATACTGTAGGGCTGACTATTGGTGCTTTCACAAAACATTTACAAAGTTAGATTTTTAACAAATAATCATATGTACCATGGATATAACGACTATGTGGTGAAAGGCAAATAAGAACAGCTAGATGTAATCTAAGTTCAGAAAATTACATCACTTTACTGTAGGGCTGGGACGATATGCTTGTCCTGATTAGATTCTTTCACGATACATGGATGGCAATTCAATTTCTATTTTAATATTTTTGCGATGGAATAGTATTGAGTATTGCAATTTTCTTGTCCTTTAACAAAAGTCAAATAATACATTTCCAGAGACAATATATCATGAGACATTTCTACAAACTAATTGTTTTATAGGAAGAATGCACATCACATGCAAGTCTGAGCTGCTTTTGCTTAAAAAAAAATGTCCATTTAAGGTTTTGAATGTTGACAAAATAAACACTTTGGGTGCTTGCTATGGTGAATGAATGGACATAATGGCTTAGTAAATGAATGGCTGGTTTGACAGTGCTCCAGCGCCATCACCGACACCACGAGTCAGTACATACAGAAATGATGCAGTCACGAGGGGAAAGTTAAGAGCTTCCTCAGACAGGTGGACTTGGCTCACCTTGACATTGACGTTCTGGTCAAAGCCGTCCATTTGATTCAGCAGCTCGAGTAAGATTCTCTGCACCTCCCTATCAGCTGCAGAAGAAAGAAAACAAGGTCAGAGAGGGTACTCTCGCTTTTTTTCTACCATGATGTTACTGCATTTACAAGGATGTGTTCGAGGGAACAAACATCTTGAAATGAGAATCTTGATTTCAATAAGAAAAACTAGAGCAATATTTGTCCTTAAAAACCAGAAATCTACAACAAAACTTCTACATGTGAGCCACACACGTTCATACCTCCAGTCTGTGCATCAAAGCGCTTAGTGGCGATAGCATCAATCTCATCGATAAAGATGATGGCCGGGGCATTTTCCTTCGCCAGCCGGAAGACATCACGCACCATACGAGGGCCTTCACCCAGATACTTCTGAACAAACTCAGAGCCCACCACACGGATGAACGCCGCTGGGAACAGAGACATTGGAAAAAGTTATTTTATTTTCACTGCTGTACATACTCATTATCAATAATCCATAACTAAAATACAGTGTGTACTGTAGACATCAGTTGAAGTCAGTAGTAATCTGTGGTGTTTTATATAAAAAGGACATAATGTGTTTTAAAGGGTTTGAATCCGTCTTGCGTTGTCAAGATAAAAAAGGAAAATCTAATTTGGTATAAAAACAAGATATCACATTACATTAACACATACAGGACTCTGATATGGTAAGTACCTGTAGTGTGGTGTGCCACAGCCTTGGCCAACATGGTCTTACCACAACCTGGAGGTCCGTACATAAGGACACCCCTGGGCGGGTCAATGCCAATCTGACAAAGGAAATAGACCAAAGTTGTTAAGTATCTAGTGCAAGTTTTTTACATTTTGGAGAGAGCAAATCCATGTTATTTCACTCACTGTGACAAGTGGGAGTGTAAAATACATTAAAAGTACTTGCTGTCAATGCAAAAATGTCACATTTCTCTTCAATATCTGACCTGTTTGTAAAGCTCAAAGTGTGTGAGCGGCAGCTCTACAGCTTCTCGGACTTCCTGCTTCTGAATGTCCATTCCACCGATGTCCGCATACATCACATCTGGCTTTTGGTCTGGGAGCATAAACACAGTGAAAAGGAAAGTAAGCTTTGCTGTTCAAACATTGTAAACTTTATACTGGTACTACTTAAGATCTCAGACTTTCACTTTACAGTTTTGAGAAAAATGCCATCTATGTAGCCTAGAAATCTGGCCAGGGGGGGTCTAGCAACTCTCCATTGGCTTGCGAGCTGGAAAAACCAAACTCTGGACGGGCCAATCACATCGTGTATAGAGTCGGTGGGCGGGCTTATGGCTGCTGGGAACAGCAGTCTTTCGAATCAGCTTTGGCCGCGGCTCTGGAAGATTTGGAGTTAAGCTTTTCTTTGAGAAAAGAACAAGTAACGGCACTGAAGTCATTCTTAAAAAAGTAAGATGAGAGTTTTGCCGACCGGATACGGCAAAAGTTTAACCTATCAACTAGCTTCGCTACCTTCTTCGTTGCTCTGCCTGGTTGTAGCACTATATATATCTATTGCGTGCAGAGAGAATTTGAAAGACAACCGTTTATCCCGCCCCTCGGATTGAGCCCTGTCGATGGTGAGTTCCCAGACCCAACATCTTGATGTGGGGCTGACTTGTCAGGCTATCATCTATGTGTTTTTAACAAAAACATGAATGGCCAACTGATCAAGAATTCACTGATTTGACTGTATTAAAAAAATCATGAATACAATTTTCTGCGACACTAGCAGAATTTTTTTTTTTTGTCTCCAGATACGACCATGGTCATCTTTGTTTAGGAGCTATTAAAATAGGACCAGAAAGCAGTAGTACTGAGTGTTGTACCTGACGTCAGCATCATGATGCTGCTGTCAGCTTCAGGAGGGAGCACATCCACCAGGGCGTTGCTGTGCTTGTGCAAAGCCACTGAGGCGTTGGGCTTCAGCAGCTCTCTGTCAATGGTGCTCAGGATGCGCACATAGTAGTTGGACCCTGAAAGCAGAACGAAGAGGAATAAAAGAAGAAAGAACACAGGAACATAACTTATTACAAATTTAAACATGTACTTCAAACTGTATAATTCAATTTTTTACAGAACATTTCTTCTAAGTTCTCTCTCAAGACTCTGAAAGCCTGAACATGATAAAGAATTCAAATATACAGCGTGTATGCATCATCTGCCATTTCATTAATTTTTTATTATCAGCTCTGTCTGTTTATTTATTTATTTTACAGTCATCTTTTTGGGGGTTTAATGCATACCATTTTGTTTTCCAATTATCTCTTGTAATTTTAAAGCTAGTAACAATTGTTCCTGGGCATATAACATATCCCCTTAATATTAAGCTTGACATTAAGTTGTGACACACGCTAAAATGTCACCTACAATATAAAACATCAACAGGAAACAACAGATTCTATTTGTGTTTTTAAGTGCATATTAGAGGGCAGGTGTAACATCCGACCACTACCCTTCCAAAACCTTGAGGACCAGTCAAGCCCAGTTCCAAATCTAGCGTGTCTGTAAATACTATCATGCTATGAATAAAAAATTCCCCACTGAAATTTCCCATAGATCTTTTAATACAATGCTTTGAGCACAGCAGTCCATGTTGTTAGTACATAAAATTAACACTGGCAGCACATAATTATTTTTAGACTCTGTAGGTTGTTTTTTACATTTAGGCAGGTTTTTCTTTTGATGTACCTGTAGTGGAGCCGACAATGGCTGTGTTCTGGTCAACAGCTTCCAGGAACTGGCCAATGACGAGTGGGATGCTCTGTATCCTCTTAACCTCTTCCTGGGCATGGAGGAATTCTTTTTTCAGGTTCTTCTGTTCATCTTTGATATACTCCTCCTGCACCTCCAGGAACTCCAGCTCCTGCTGCAGCTTCTGCAAAAAACAACAACAAAAAAAATAGAAAGAAGGGTTGAGATCCTGCTGGAGATTACATTACATGTCATTTAGCAGACACTTTTAGCCAAAGCCACTTACGATTGCTATATATCAGAGGTCACAGACCTCTGGAGCAACTAGGGGTTAAGTGTCTTGCTCAGGGACACATTGGTTGATGTATCACAGTGGGAATCAAACTTGTATCTCTGTACACTATAAATAAACTATTCAATAATTGTTTTATATTCCATATCACTCTTGTGGAGCTTATTCTAGTTTACTTTACAGGTGCACCAATATCAAAAAACTGATATCTTTAAAAAAAAAAAAAAGTCTCAATGTCAACAGAAGAAGGTGAATCTTATGTATACATTCAATGTGCGAAATGTATTGCTCTTCCTCGGTAATGTAATCCTGATAATTAGACTGACTTGAGTTTGTTTTACGTAACATCTTTAAAAAAATAAATACAAAAATAAAAAAAAAAATCACAGAAAAATCTGAGATAGGGGCAGCAGTTCAGAGATTTGAAACCTGTACCCGACTGTAATTTTATGCATGAGGGTAAATTGTAGAATTTCGCTTGAACCTTTTCTTTTTTATTTGCCTTTATCCCTATCCATTATAACCACAGCCCTCTGTTATACATGAATAGACAGAATAAAACATAACATTCAATTTTGAAGCCTACAGTTTGTCATACTCATAGATACATTTTGGGTAGATTGTCACTTTTATCACAAATTTATAAACCGGTATCAGACCTTGTATCTGCTGTAAAGATCCTCAAGATCTTCTGGTTCTGGTGCCAGAAAGGACAGGCCTGTCTGAGGTCTGGAGGTCAGTACTGCTGGCATGTCGTCCTGTGAATGTGACAACACCCAAAAACATTTAGCATAAACAGAACATCTCATATTTGACATCACACATTAGTGAAGGGCTTGTATTGTATTTCACCCAAACAAACAAATATAAATAAACAAAAATAAAATAAACATATATATTTATGGTAACGTTACAGAGTACTTCCAGCAAAAAACTAAATTTACAAAAACTCACTGATAAACAAGAACTGTATGCTCGGATAGCTAGCTTGTACCTAACAGAGACAAACACTAGCTTAACGTTAGCTAACGTTAGCTACCCATAGCTCGTTAACGTCTAACGTTAGCTAACTTAAACGGTTCGCAAAAGCAAAAACTGATTATTTAAAGGCATTTGCGTAGCACCGGTGAAAACATCAACTAACATCAATCTTTGGTGAATAGTTTTATAAACCCTCAGCTATTCTAAAGCATATACTTTTTTCTTGCGCTCTACAGACACCATGCTAACGATAGCAGCTAACTTGCATGACATAGCAACTAACGTTAACCTTAACGTTACGTTACACAGGGTAGAGAATGAATTGGCAGGTTTACGTTTCAGCAGTGTTAACGAGAGTGAACAAATAGTCAAATACTGCGACAAACACACACGAAAAGCAACACTCAAACTCTTAAATTTATAAAAGCCTACCACAAAAACTCTGTCGATTTTAAGAGGAAAACAGGAAACAATCTCACTAATTCATACCGGGTTCTTCTCTACAGCTACGATGTCCTCCATGTTGAAATATGTCTGCCGATTGACGTAATGACGTATTACGTTTGCAGAGGGTTGTATGGGTAATGTAGTTTATCGCAGAGTGCAGGAATTTAATTGTTTTACATGATTTTTTTTATTGTGCATAAGTAATTTTTGGAAATAAGTCATACGATTTTTTTCGGTCCTTGCTTTTTACCTATTGTTATGCATCCCATCCTACAACTCTAAACATCCACCTTTCAAGTAGCCTAATATATATTTTATAGTGTTACCGTAAACACTAATTTATAGTTTTTTACAATCACTTTGCTACAAATTTCAGAACCTTGATGTCATTTTTCAAAACTCTAGACACAAAACTCAAAATGGTCATCACTTGTAACACAGGCTATCCAATGTTCAAAACATTGCATTGTGCGTTCATATCTTTAAAGAAATCTTGCACTTGCACAATCACTGGTTCAAAAAACTAATTTATTGTGAAATACCATTGAAACGTTACTTTAGATCACCCACACACAAGCTACCCATAGTTTCACTGTGTCATTGTTCGTACAATCATTAAATATTGTAGTACAAAATAGGTGATACATGTTTCATTATGGTACATATAAATATATCCCTGTAAAAGTACTGCAGTAGTAGAGAGAATACTACAGACCAATGTACCAGGTACAAGTATATATATATATTTATATATAATACAGTAAATATGTATATATATATATATATATATATATTTACTGTATTTAGCCTTTATTTACAGTATCCAGGTAAGTTGATTGAGTACAAATTCTCATTTGCAACGACGACCTGTCACATTCACACAGTTCCACATTCATACCTGGAAGCTGCCCAGTACAACCCCAGTTTTATATATATATATATATATATATATATATATATATATATATATATATATATATATATATATATATCACAGTACTTTATATATATGACGTATATATAAATTATATATCTCAATCATCAGTAACGCATTGGCAGAATTGGACCAGTAATTCCAAGGGCCTGCATCCATACAGTGCAGTACTGTCAATACAGTAAATAGTCTTAAAGGTGGTACATGGGAGCATAGAAACAGTGTCTGATAAACAGTAGTACATTACAGTAAAGAAGGATGATGAAATATTACATCCATAGATAATGTAGTCTAATTGGTTCATGCTCCACGCTAACTGGTGACAATGAATCTCATTATCTTGAAACTTTCATGATCTAAACATGGTATATTGTTTGTCTGTTTCCATACAACATTAAGAGTAATGCAACAGTTACTTATCATTTTGAGCAGTTGTATCAATTGATAGTTAGATGATTGTAATGAAATGAATAGACAATCATCTGAAAAGTAATGTGTGAATTGCCTTTTGAAATAGTAGTATGTAGTAGTAGTAGTACTTTGATGTTAAGTTGTGTCATATTGAACTGGTGATCTTTGTTAAATTAACAAATTATCTGAGGTTTATGTGTATTGTATCCAAGCAATTGAAAAAAGTGTTTTAGAACAGAGTTTTTAAAAAATGTACATTTTGATCATTGGTTGTGAGTTTTGTGTCTAGAGTTTTGAAAAATTACATCAAGGTTCTGAAATTAGTGCCAAAGTGATTGCAAAAAAACTGTAAACATGTCTGTTAAATATACAATGTATATATTGTCATATCCACCTACCTCATATAAGCAACCTGTTACATTACTTATTATTTAGGGTTTCCAGTATCATTTGCACTTTTCCATTGCCCGATTGTATTACTGTTTACAATCCTCATAGCTGTGTGTGCGCACGCACGTGCATGCATGCGTATGCATGTGTATGTGTGAAATACTAAAGAATAGCATACGATTCTTATGATTTTCATTCACTGTGTGCCCTAACTGTGCAAGTGGGTGTGCAGAGAGCGTTATTATGTATATCCTGTTGCAGAGCTGAGGGTCTTTACACCTCTGCAATGTTTGTGTGAAGAGGGTGTGCACATTCACCACAGAGATTTCCATTCAAAGCTCAACTGAAAAACACTAGAAATAGATGATCTTACTCGAAATATATATTTTCTCTTGTATGGGAGAACACAAGAACAATGGTCAGCAAGTAATTTGTTATTTTAGTTAAACTTATAAAGTAATTCTTGATCTTGAAACAGCAGCAGACAGAACAATCTCCACTTAGCCTACTTGTTTTTTTTTCTGGAGCTTGCAATCACACGGTCTTCATCAGCAGTTCTTGTTCACATTGGCCAAAACGTTGATCTCAACAGTTTATTCTTGATCTTGGAAACAACAGTCGTCACAACAATCTTTACCTATTTGCTTTTGA
The DNA here is from genome assembly GCA_025617405.1 of Perca schrenkii. Lineage (NCBI taxonomy): Eukaryota > Metazoa > Chordata > Actinopteri > Perciformes > Percidae > Perca > Perca schrenkii. Next base: position 28,478,226 of record CM046792.1, read on the forward strand.
TAAAATCAGAAGCTCCAGAAAGAGCAAGTAAGCGGACCTTGAGTGGAGATTGTTTTGCTCGACTGCTGTATTCCCAAAATCAAGAATGAACTGTCAAGCTCAACTTTAAGCAACATTAACGAGATGCCCTAAAAGTGCTAAGAATAGTGTCCGGGTTGGTTCAGTGGTAGAGCAGGCGCACATATACTGAGAGGTTTATGCCTTGACGCAGAGGTCCAGGGTTTGAATCCAACCTGTGACAATTTCCTGCATGACTTCCCCCTCTCTCTCACCTAGCTATCCTGTCAAAAATTAAAGGCGGAAAAGCCCCCAAAAAATAATCTTTTAAAAAAAAAAAAGTGCTAAGAATAAAGGAAAGTTTTAAGACAATTGAAACAAACTTAATCTGCTGATGAAGACTGTGACTGTTGAAAGCTCCAGAACAAGCAATTAACAGGACCTTTATTGGAGTGTCTGTTTTGTCAACTATGTTATTCTCATATTCAATACAACAAATCACATGTGAAATAAGTCCTATTCTGACTTTAAACCAAAAAACCACATCATTTCAGTGTGCTTTCATTTCCAAGCCCATCAAATTTTTTTAGTAAATGTGTATAAATGTGAGTAAATGTTCTATATACTGCATTTTTATTTATTTAATTGCTTTGCCGAAGTTAAGAAATGCTATCTTAGTACCGTCAAAAATAATGATAAAATAGTGGGAGTGTAACATTGAAAGGTGTCATTGGATTAATATCTTTCAGCTTGGGAGGAAGTGGTGTATCAAACGCCTGCATGTACTTTATCTGCAGCACTCAAACGTGGTACTGTCGTCTTTTTAAGAGAGTAATGTTGAAGATATTGTTTTCTGAGATGCATCACAGCTTCACAGTGAAGAAATGGGGGTGGGCACAACAGATGTTTCTCTACTTTTTGGTTTCAGGTAAAATGTATAACAATTTTTGATTTGTAGATAAAAAATGTATGTGTGTTTGTGATAGGGATTCTAAGCTACAGGGACATTTATTCATTTTGCAATTCAACACAGTGTGTACAACATAAATGTTTGTAATTTTAATTTATTTTAAAAATCATTTTTTATCTGGCAAAACACTCTCTTAGGAGCACTAATGGGTGTAGGGGACTATGGAGTTGTTGTGTCATTCTGTCATAACTTTTAAAAACTGTTCAGACAGATAAAAGCAACATGGATTTGAATTATGGTATTTTTACCACAGTAGATTCTTCACCATCTCTGGACTTTCTTGGACTCCTGTTTCTAAAGTTAGATCATTCTATTATTATTAGCATTATATGTTAAACTGATTGAGCATTTGGCCTTCACATTCTCTTTGTATTGTTCTTTTATTCTCAAAACGTTGTCTCCCTTTATGAAGCTTTATAGCATTTTGGTAATATCTTTCTCTGGGCTGACATAATTAGTTAAAACAACTTACCAGGTTGCAACTTTTACTTTACATGTTGTCATGGGCGATTTATTATCATAAAAATTATGATAATAAAAAAACATATATTTTTTAAATCACTTTTGCTGCTTCAAGTGAGACTTTGCAAACGTGTCTGTTGTAGTGACATAGGACAAACAATAACAGGTTCAAAGGGCTTCAAACAGGTTTAATATCCTGTGTTGCTGAGTCTCGCTCTATCTAATCTGTCAGAGGGAGAGCAGGAGTGCAGTTATAAAATCTAACGTTGGTAGTCCCCAGAGAAAGAGAAGAAAGTTGGTAATGTCATGGCGCAGATTAGGACCCAAATTGAAACGTAAGCAACAAAAAATTCTGAATGTTAGAACATTGTGTCAAATTGATCGTAATTACTGAGATTACAGGTTTAGTTCCATCATAGTGTCAAAAAACGTTAGCTGATGTTGTTCAGTAGCTCAGAGATTATCGGCTAATGAAATTATTGATTTAGCGGGGTTGTTACACTTTACACTTTTGCAAGGCACTGTGTCCGGTCACATTCTCATTAGGGGCTGAGCCCCCCTAAAGGTCTGATCCTAGAATCACCCCTGTCAAAAGCTGAAAGCTGAAGCCAAAATACAAAGGGAAACACATATCCTATACCTTTATTGTAAAGAAACTGCTTGGAAAATTCTTTCTCCATTGAAGGGAAGTTTAAAAAACCCAGAAGAAGTCTAATTTCACTTCTTCTTGATGCTTTGAATAGTGTTTATTAGCTGTTGAGTCTGGAAAGTTTGGGGAAGTGTGGTAGCATGCAGTTTCTTTCCGCATTTCAGCTCCGGTGCTATGCATCTCTTCGGCTAAATTCGGCAGGACCCCAAACTTCAGGTTATAAAACATTACCTCAGAATCTATGGGCAAAGTTACAGATGTCTGTTGTTTTACATTGTTGCTGTTTGTCCGAATATGTATATATACGTAATAATTGAAGGTCTGATACTGAAGTGCTCAACAGACAGAAAAATATATTTCAGTAATCTGAAATATAAAATGTACTGCACTATTCTGGGGATCCACTTTCTAATTCTGATGTTTTCTGATGAAATTGTTTTCTCTCTTATGTCAATGATTCAAGAACTGGTGAAAAAAGGTTTTGCCAGGATAATCTTTCTAAGTTCCCTAAAGAGTTTTTTCATCGGTGAAACAGGATCAGGATCACACAGGAAGTGTTTGTTGTTGTTGTAATACTCATTTCGACCACAAGAGGCTGAAGTGCACCACTACCCCCCATGTTCTAAATAGGACTAAAAGCATTCACATTTTCTTCCAGGGTGAGTTTTAATTTCTCCCTGCACTCAAAACAACAAACAACAAAAACTTAGAAACAAAAGCCTCAAACAATTTAGATCAAACTTAGAAAATGGATCACCAGAATTATTTTTTCTCACTTGTCTCTCAGGGTTTTCATAACCATCACACGATCAAGTCAAGTTAGTTAGATAGCACATTTTATATGACAGGCGTGGACTCAATGTGCTTCAGAAATCCAAAACAATTTTCTCTATTAAGCTGAACATTAGTTGGTTGCATGTCCCAATAAAACCATAAACTCGCATGTGCAAACATTGTGGTCTTTTCCAGCACCCAGTCAAACACTTCCTGTAGCTATATTTACCATCATTTTAAAAGAATTAAAAAAGGCAGAAGTTGAGAATTTCTGTGAAAGATACTCTGAAAGTTACCCAACATCCTGTCATTGTTCTGTTTTTCAGGTACTCACTCCTTGGTCACAGTCCACCAGCCTCCTGTGCTTACCACTGCTCTGGGTCATGATGTTATAATGCCGTGCCATCTCAATCTTTCCCAAAATGAGAAAATGGTGACTCCACCGGTTCTGTATTGGGTGTACTTAACACAGTACGGCACTGACAATCCCAGAGTGTGGATCCCCTCTGAGAAATATGATGGACGTGTGGAGCTTCTGGACAATAACCCGAACACTTCGAGCAAGTCCATACTCCTCAAGAATGTCCAGTGGGCCGACAGTGGGAAGTACCAGTGCAAAGTCTCCGTCATCACAGAGGGGGATCGTTTCAGGAGGAGAGGAAATGACACTTTACTGATGGTGTATGGTAAATACAAGGTTTTAGAGTTTTCCTTTCCAAATATTTCTGGACAAAATGTCCTCACAGGGAGATACAGATCATGAGGACACTTTACCAGCATTTACATCTATAACTTTGTACAAGGGTTTTGGCTCAACTTAAAGACAGAACTGGGATAAAGTGTTGGTTTGCCAGGAGGATTAAGAAAATGGGGTGGGAATCGCGTTCAGTCACGAAAATGACAGATTTAGGATCTCTTTTTGAATAGACAAGGCCTAAATGACAGGGTAAGGGTCCCATATGCTTCACGCACATGTGCTTGTGCAGTCTTCTCTGTAGACCTGAATCACCTGGAACCAAACAATGTATATTTATGTAACATATTTCCTTTAATTTCTTCCTGTAGGACAGTTGTCATAGAACTTTATTTATATATCACGGACACATAAAAAATATGCCAGATTTTGTTCTAAACTGTAAAGGGGAGAAATCAGACTGCTGACAACCTGCATGTAATAAGCGTTTCAAAGGTTGCTGCAGAACAGGAACCGTTTTTACAAATTCCATGCCATTGAGCTGAAAAAAAAAATTCTATACCACTGTCCAGCTTTCTCATGTGCAGATGTATATGAACACCAGCCGTACTCATGGCTGTGCAGTGACTGGACAAAAAAAAAAAAACAGTGACGCAAATGTCTGTGTACTTTCACATGCCGTGTACACACCTGTATTTCTGTCTGCTTCTCTTTTCAGATACCATGATCTTAAAGCTCACCGGTCACAATGACTCTCTGCTCGGGTGTAAAGTAAACGTGACCAGGGATCCCGGATTTGTTTTGTCCATTTTTCATGACGGATGCAAACTCCAACCTGTTGACACAGCCCCGGGAGATGCTGACGAAGCTCTTCCCTACGTCACACTCTCTGAGACCATTTCTCTGAGGAGCAAAGGACAATATGAGTGTCAGCTGTACCTGAACGAAGATTTGGTAACAAAAAGCATCTTCAACTACCATGTGCCTGGTAATAATCTCCCTCCTGATCTAGTTTTCATGCATGCACACTAAAAAGTTGCCGTTCTGCATTGAGTGTTAAACACTATGAGAATTGTAGTTATTGTAAGACAAAATTTAAAAAATATAAGCCTGTCCTTTAATACTACAGTAAATCTGTTCTTTTGAGTTAGTCAATAAGTATGTACAGTCACTTTATTATCAATTCATTCTGGTTCCAGTCAACTGTTTTTACCTTCACCAGAGGAAATCGAGTGTCCTCTTAACCAAAAATGCATCCCTAAATTATGTGATGGGAGAGTGTTCAAGCTAAAACAGCGTGTTAAATTGCTCTCTAATTTATTAGTTTTTAGCTGTACTGTAGATCTTAAAATAACACAAATGCTGCCATAAACAGCGTGTTTGGAAACACTGTCTTTACCCTGTTATTGCAAATGTTCGGTCCGTGGTTTCCTACGTGTCCTGCAGGCTTCCACACAATCTTCAACATCAACTCTGACATATTTGCTGTAGCATCAGTCCAGTTGTCTACCCACATCTGGAGAAAAGCTTGCCTCTCCTAACTAGAACCGCTTAAGGCATGGAAACATCAGTGAATATACATTTAAAGCGACACTAGACAGTGTGAAGTTTAAAAAGCTTCATGTAATATGTCAACATTAAGGTGGAGATCTGTTTGATCTTTTCTCCTAAGTGGCTCCAGAAGGTGCAGATGCAGAAACAAATGACTTGCTAACATTTCCAACAACTGTCTCTGGTGAGTCTGTCGCTCACTTTCTTCTGAAAAATGTTTCCTATTTTGTTCTTAAATGATACACACACACACACACACACACACACACACACACACACACACACACACACACACACACACACACACACACACACACACACACACACACACACACACACACACACACACACACACACACACACACACACACACACACACACACACAAAAAGTCATTTGTAGACCTAGTGGTATCTAGCAATGCAATTGGTTTTATTTTAGTTTGGGCTCAACATTTGATTTGCTTTTACAGGAGAAATGATTACATTAAATCAATCACTGTATCAATGTGTGAGACAATCTTTGGATTACACTTTATATTAGTTGTTTTGTGTTTCTCAGAGCCAGGTGTGATTGTGTTTCCAGAGCCATGGCCCCTGTATGTGGCTCTCCTTCTGGTGCCCATCACTATCCTGCTGGGACTCACAATTGCATTGCTGATGCTGATGTACAGATGCTGAGTTTGTCAACATCTGGCCTAAACGGAGAGGATGGAGACCCAGGGTTATAGGATTACTGTATGTCTCTGTAACATACTGTATATGCATTTAAAGACATAATTACAAATAATTTCTGCTATGCGACCGCCTCAGAATTATTTGTCTACTAATTCACAATGTAAACTGTATTTGACTGTTAAAAAATAATATATATATATATATATATATATATATATATATATATATAGTATCAACATGAGATTGTACATTCAGCTAAAGAGCATTAAGAATGACTAAATATGACTAACAACTTAGTAATATATTATAGAAGCACCTTTAGTATTCTGTCAATGCAATTTATATATATATATATATATATATATATATATATATATATATATAAAATTGCATTGACAGAATAACTGATATTCTGTCAATGCAATTTATATATATATATATATATATATATATATATATATATATATATATATATAAAATTGCATTGACAGAATACCAAGATATAGATATATATATATATATATATTTATATATATATATATATATAAAAAATTGCATTGACAGAATACCAAGTTGCTTCTATAATATATTACTAAGTTGTTAGTCATATTTAGTCATTCTTAATGCTCTTTAGCTGAATGTACAATCTCATGTTGATACTAGTCATGTTTTTGTGTGGTTTTGATTTCCCAGGAACGGTTCACTCTGAATCAGAAAATCTAAGTAAACCCCCCCCGTGACCCAGCCTGCACCCCCGCCCACAGGTTCCTCAGAAATGTAAACGTCTGGTTCTTTTTTTCTAAGTTTTAAGCATCCCAATCTTTTCTGTTCCCCTGTAGAGGTATATCCCCTTTAAAGGGGACAGAGGGCAGCTGTTGACAGTGACACATTTTTCCTCTAAATATTAAAACATGTTTCTATGATGTGATAACTAGAAATACAATCATATTGCAGCATAATTTTAAGCATTAACCTGAACAACAAGCAATCAAATCTGTGGCTGAAACAGAAAATAAAATGTATTGTCTATCAATGCATCAATAAAGATATGTTTATATAAACAAGTTTATCCTCAATACGTCTTACTGTATGAGTGGATATTTATTCATCCTGTGTTGTTGCTGTGATTAAAGTTAATCCACATATAAAAAAAAAAAAAAAATCAAGAGGGATGTTAGTGGAATTAGGGACAGAAAGGTCACACTCACAGAAACGATGCATTTGCCAACACACACACACTCACACACACACTCAGGGCGAGGACAGGCACGCAATCATCAGAGTAATCCTCACTGCTGGCATAATGAAATGGCCAAAATGAGAGATACACACACACACGCGCAGACACACGCGCAGAAACACACACACACACACACACACACACACACACACACACACACACACACACACACACACACACACACACACACACACACACACACACAGAATCCCCTCTGAGAAAGAGAGTAGGTGTCCCCCTGTGGGGGGTTTAGAGATCAATGGTGGCTAGAAAGAAGGTGGGTTTGGAACCTGGCAGTTAGTCACTTGAAATGTCAAATAAGCAGGCTGCGAACAGGACAAGTGAGTAAATGAGAAACTTTAAACGTGGTTATGAGTGATTCAAAGACACACTTAAAAAGCAGACATTTACCAGATGTCAGATGTGAATTTGAATAAAAGATTGGAAAGGAGGAGGGGGGTGTTAGAAACATTTGAATGACATCGCATTTGTAAAATTAATAAAATGTAAAGCCCTGGTTGTTGACATATGCCGTTCATTTAAGTTTATAATGAAAGGTACATTGTTTATTTAGTGTCATAAATGAATGCCAAATAAACAACTTTAAATATTCTAATATGAAATGATGTAACAACAAAAAAAACTGCTACTTCTAACTCCAAATAGCCTACGGACAGATTACGGCAACCCACCCTCTTACATAGGAGCAAGACACCCAGTCTGAAAGAGCCCCAAAACAACAATAAATGATGTGGCTGCGTTAACAGCACCACAAACTACAGCCTCCAAAATGACCATGAGGTTAAATCAGTTTCATTAGAGACACATACGTGTATTAGCATCCTACATACCACAGACTGGATTCATATGGATGTAGGGACAGAGCTTTTCAGGCCTTTCTGCACATACGTCTATACCTGCATCCAGCAGGGAGGGGGGGTGGTTACATAGCAGTTAAGTGGATGATCTGGGTCATGTGTGATTAGTTCTTAGCTGATCAGGGATGAGGCAACATGGTCAGATATGTTGGGGGTAGGAATGAATGATACTATTAGTATTGCAATCTAGCCAGGGTTCAAAATTAGCACCATCTACCAGCCAAATGATTGAAGAATAATTGTCCGTCTGGTAAAATTTGAACATTCACTAGCCATTTGGCTGGTGGAAGAAAAAGTTAATTTTGAAACCCTGATTGTAGCACTGCTACTTTTGCCTGTTAAGTACAACATGTGTCAGGTAATGCTTTCAAGTAGAGTATATTATTTAAATATCTTTAGTTGGCCCTCAGTAAAAACGGTCAGTTTCTCTATGGCCAGGCAGCTATTATTCAGGTGGTGGTACAGAGTTTTTCCATAAACAATATTTTGCCTGTAGGGTATAAATACCTACAGTCCTTCAATGTATAATAAGATTCCTTGCAGTTACATAAAACAAAATGTGCCCTTAATGAGGACAGAGACATATGTTAACTTTAAAATGCATGTCCCCTCACTTTATGTCCTGTGGTCTTGTGTAATGTCCAGGAATTTTGGACAGGGATACATGATAACCTATGTCTGACGAGAACTAAGAAAAGAGACCATATTTCTCCTGTACTAGCTTCTCTGCACTGGCTTCCTGTGAAATCTAGGATCAAATTTAAAATCCTTCTACCTAACCTACAAAGCTCTAAATGGACAAGCACCATCATACTTAGAAGAGCTCTTAGTACCTTACTGCCCCACTAGAACACTGCGCTCCCAAACTACTTGTGGTTCCTAGAGTCTCTAAAAGTAGACTGGGGGCCAGAACCTTCAGCTATCAGGCTCCGCTCCTGTGGAACCAGCTCCCAATTTGGGTTCAAGGGGCAGACACCGTCACCACATTTAAGAGTAAACTGAAAACCCTCCTCTTTGATAAAACTTATAGTTAAGCAGTGAGGAGTTGCAGCGTCCGTTAGTGATGATTGCTATAGACTTGATCAACAAATATCCAACTAAGTTACCAATTGTAGAACCACAGAACATTACTTTGTAAAGTCTGAGGGTCACTGGGCCCTGGCTGGGGCACAGCCCCATAAGATGTTGTGGAGACGCCTTTAGTAGAGGGAGGCATAACAGCTCCAGATAAAAACAGGTCAGAAGACACTCCATGCTCAAAATTAGCAGCAGTGTTTGTGTAAATGCCATAGAGGACGTCAGAACTAGTGCCTGGGTACAACAGAATACAAGTTAATCAGAAGTGAAGTCAACTGAAACACAATGTTTTACTAGAGTGGCTGATACTTCGCCTTTCCTAACAACAGGAAGGCAGCATATGTCCACAATGAGCAGAGCAAAGAAGGAAGCCCTGAAACTATTTAAAACAAGACAATAGCATCAAGTGTTGCAAAGTAACCAGTTCACCTAGAGCAGACCAGCTACTTACCCAGCGAAGAACGGCGCTGTCATGTTAAAGGCCACCACCGGGTAACCTGGCAAATGTGGAGGTTTATAAGTGTTGCAGGAGATCAGCACCGACCAATCAGAGCTTAGGGAGCTAACGACAGACAGCTACTGTAGGTGGATCAAACCTCAGCTATTCGTCTAGCAGGAGCCAATAGCAACATCTCAGAAAGAGACCAGAAACCATTCATTGACTTAAAATGAGGTCAGAGAGAGCTTCATCCGTTTAACCATAAACTGTAAAAACACAAAAAATAGGTATGAATATGCCGTGATTTGAACATGTGCTACCGTTGTGCTACCGTTGCACACTGAAGAGGCACTTTATAGAGGTCACTTGGGCCTGCTAAGCATGTTTCAATCTGTCATAGGATATGGAAGTATATTAACTGTATGGTGGGGGCCAGTTCAAACAGAAAGTAAGACACAGCAAGTTTGTGGCACTTCAGAGGGATTCCTTACAAGTGCAAAGGTCATGACTGCAACAGGGTTCAAGCCTGAGACGAGCTAAACTGAAGAGGAACATATATCCTCAATGGTGTGTTGATGGTGGTGCTTCCAGTTGAGATGTAGTGTAAAGGCAAAAACATTTGATTTTCTTGTTTCATACACATATGATAATTTAGTGACCCTTGATGTCCTGTGAATGGGGGCATTGTCTACCTGGAAAGGACTGCTATGGTCTGTTGCTGAAATGTTTACACTATGGGCTTACACTTAAGTAGGCTACAATCCTTGCATTTAACCACATGTCTGTATTAGGCCTAATACGTGTTTTGTAGTCCCATGAATACATTTTTTAAACTAAATGTTTATATGAAATAGCTCTCCACATATCATAATTGTCCTATAGCCTAATATAATAGCATACACAGTGTGTCTGTTATATCAGTGGCTGTTCTCTTTGCCAACACGTGGTGGTTTATGGAAGAGATGAAAACATCACATAAAATCACTGTTGCCATAACAACGGCTATGCTTCTCTCTCTTCTCCTCCTCCTCTTTCTCCATCCCTCTGCTGCAGTTCATCACACCCTCCCTCCTCCTCCTCCTCCTGCATGCACCTCCCTTCCCCAGCCTTAAACCATCCTAAAGACTGATTAGCGCAGCACCCATCCACTGACACACCACGTCATTTCTGGAGATTAATGATTTTTTTTTTCTGTGTGTTTCCCTTCCGCTTTTCTGTTTCATTTTGACGTCTCTCAGCATCTGCTCCAGGAGGAATACGCGGGTCTCCAAATGACATTTCCCACCGCGCGTCTCTCCTTGAAGGCAATAAGAGGAAGAAGTAGGAGATTTTGTCTTTTTTTTCTGTGCCACGCTCTGATCTCAAAATCCGATTGTCCCCGGTGTGACATCGGAGCGACTTCCAGCATCTGACTGCCTGACGCGGAATGGAAGCCGTTCACCTCTGACCCATCAATAGGACGAGACGTTTTAGGGAGGGGGGGAAGCGAAGGATTTATTTTTTTTAAAAGGTAGGTAGGAAGTGACAGATAGACGGACGCTGCGTTTAAATAAACTGATTCGTGACTAGTTGATTGTAGGAAACACAGTAACTCTATATTATAAATGTATAGCTACACTGCTGGAATGCACAAAAGAATAGCCCCCTTTTCTGTATAGCCTCCAAAGATGCACAGATGGGCGGGCAGCGGTGTAAATAACCCCTCCTTTAGCTGTCCAATGCATGCCTTTCAATCCCACCTCAGACTGTAGTCCCGTGCGGCTGAACCATCTGAGCACCCAGAGCCACCTGTGCTGCTGCATTCAAGCCTGTGAGCCCTAACAACGCTGACAGCAGCTAAACAAACCACATGGCTGCCCTGGATTGCTGCATGGAACTTTATCTTTGAAGAGCTAAGGGTTAGTAGTTAATAGTTTTGAAACTGCAAATTAGATTGCAGAAAGAAAGAAAAAACACCGACTTGAGGCTACGGCAATAACAAAAAGGTGAAATTGTTATTTCTTCCAAAGCCAAAGAGAGGTGGAAACAAGCAAGAGGATACTTCACACTGCTTCCATTTGCCATTTCACTCAGATTGTGGCTCTATCCAGCTCAGACCCTCTCATGCCCAGGTCATATCTGAGAGATAAACAGCTAAATGTTTCCTGTCAAAGGCCTTTCATGCATGCAACATTTTGACAGACTTTTGAACTGCATCACCCGCGGTCTTCCTTTTTTTTATTTAGCAAAAATTGCTCAGCTTGGTCCCTAATAGGCCTATATCAGTCTCCCAGTAGCCTTCATCACTGACGGTGACATTTAGCGACCAGTCTGTGTGTCAGTGTACCTGCATTATTTGGTGCACACAGTCTCATTGTTGGGCTAAACAGCCCTCAATGTATGTCACAGAGTATAAATAGTTGAACAAAGGCCCTTTTCAAGCTGACAAGAGGCCGAAACCTGAGTCTTGGGAGTGATTCCCCCTCTCTGGTAACTCTACACGCTCACACACTGAGAGGCTGGACAAACGCTCCTGTAAAATAGAGTGATTTAGATCCTGAGAGGGTGAAGAGAAGAGGCATTAGGGCACACGCCTTCCACACTGCTGCAGTTTATTTTAGGTGCTTAAGAAGACCAGATCAGCAAGAAGACCCATCCACCCCTCCTTCCGGCCCTCGCATGAGCTGAAAAAAAAAAAAGTAGGAGAAGGAGAAGAAGACAACTGGGCGGACCACATCCAGAGTCCCAACAGCTTCCAGAAAGTCTCCTCTTCTCACCACCCAGACTTTTAATCTAAGTCAGGACATCTTTGGCATCATAGAGGTTTTACCACCAAGCTGGAATAGCTGCTTTAGATCTGTCTTTTGTCTCCCATTCCGTAGTGTGTGTGTGTGTGTGTGTGTGTGTGTGTCTCTGTGTTGTGACTCGCGTGAGAGTCGCCACCGGTCTTTTTCTCCGGTCAGGATGTCTGCAATACAAGAGCTGCTGCTGCTGCCTCTGGCCCTCCTGGTGCTTCAAGGTGAGTTGGCAGCTGTTGTGTTACCATGGCTACGCTGCGATGGCAACACCTGGCATGCACACGAGTCACCATCAAACCCCCCCATCCCCCCACCCACCCACTCCATTCGCTAACTGTGCAGTTTCTTACTGTTGTTAAGGTGTTTCCTGTTGTCTGATGTTGACCACTCTACCGCTGTCTGCTCTGTTTGTAGGCAATGCTTTGGCAGTCTTTGTGTGTGTGTGTGTGTGTGTGTGTGTGTTCATATGCAGATGTGTGAGTGTTTCATCTTTGGGCTAAAAGCCCAGCTGTTGACACGGTTTTTGTAAGAGTAATGAGATGAGGCCATGTGGTGGGCACACACGCACACACACACACACATTTTAAAAGAGAAAAAGTTCATTTAAATATGTGCCCTCAACTTTCTCCTCCTGCTGTCTGTATTAATTGAGATATCACGACTCACTGTCCCACCTTCACAAGAAGCCATTTATCTGCATTTATTATCACCATCAGCTTTGAGTCTGCCGACACCCACAGGAGGAGAAGCAACTCCGCAAGGAAATAATCTTTAACAAATCTGTTTTAAGAAATTTATGACACAGCCATGTCTCTTTATTTGTGATCTCTTGGTTTATGTCAAACCATAAATAACTGTAAAATTACCAATTGGCAGGCAATGGTAGGCAATTTAAACAAGATGTAAATGTTATACACATCACATTTTTTTCCTTTTTTAAGATTTGTTTTTGGTTCAAAAATATCTATTTTACATGTTTTCAATATGATCCTCAAAGAAGAAGAACATACGTATGTCAAACCTTATTTCGAGTAGGCATGTTGTCGTCACATTTTAAGCACTGCGATTTAAAATTGAGCACAAAAAGAAAGCAAAGCATTAGGAGAGATTTACTGAGCACTTATCACTGTCAGCCAGCTGCTCTTTGTCTCGCACTCAGTCGCTGACAGCAGTACTACAAACCAAAGCTTCATAATCTCCAGAAATATAACAATATAGGAAAGGTGTTGTTCCTTTAGCCTACATGAAGTGGCTAAAGGCTCATCAGATTGAAACAAGCAGGCAGAGCTGTAGAAAGTTAAGCCAGGAAGCAGATAGTGAGCAGAGAAGTGAAACTTGGCAAAAAGTAAGAAGGTTACACAACCTCGATTAACAGAAACGCACAGTTGGGTTGAGGAGCCGGCGGGTTAGTCGAGGACTGAATGTGAGCACATCTGGAGCCGGACGCAGTGAGGATGAGGATATAAGACGAGACAGGAAATTGGATGGAATCTCCCAAAACAAGAGGAAAGGAACAGACTGAGGCTGATAAAAATAGCAGCTTGTGCTCTTTGTGCATTTGCATGTGCTAAAAAGAAACATGAGATGGAATTCAAGAAGTTTCTGATAGGCAGGAAAATAAAAACATATATACAAGTTCATAACTAGGATGATGATCCCAAGCTCCACCGATGCTCTATCAAACTTCTATCTACAAACATACAGTACAGGCCAAAAGTTTGGACACACCTTCTCATTCAATGCGTTTCCTTTTTATTTTCATGACTATTTACATCGTAGATTCTCACTGAAGGCATCAAAACTATGAATGAACACATATGGAATTATGTACTTAACAAAAAAATGTGAAATAACTGAAAACATGTCTTATATTTTAGATTCTTCAAAGTAGCCACCCTTTACTTTTTTATTAATAAGGGAAAAACTTCCACTAATTAACCCTGACAAAGCACACCTGTGAAGTGAAAACCAGTTCAGGTGACTACCTCATGAAGCTCATTGAGAGAACACCAAGGGTTTGCAGAGTTATCAAAAAAAGCAAAGGGTGGCTATTTTGAGGAATCTAAAATATAAGACATGTTTTCAGTTATTTCACACTTTTTTGTTAAGTACATAATTCCATATGTGTTCATTCATAGTTTTGATGCCTTCAGTGAGAATCTACAATGTAAATAGTCATGAAAATAAAGAAACACAGTGAATGAGAAGGTGTGTCCAAACTTTTGGCCTGTACTGTATCTAGCTTCATCAGAATTGGGATTGGTGACGGGTGCAGAGGGCAAATGCAATCAGAAAAAGGAGAAATAGGAGAAATAAACAGGACAGCTTGCCCCGAAAATACAATAAAACAGACTTTGATATCACCTTTAGCTTACCATGATATTCTCAACTTTATTTTTTGTTATGCTCAAAATGCCAAAAGAAATTCTCTCTTTCCAACTGTAAGGGCAGAATCATTCACAAGCATAACAATTCAACTGACAGAGTTGTGAGTTCTTGCTTTCGAGCCAGACTGCAAAGGCTAATAAAGACCTAATGGATTTGATGGCAAATCTAACTAATGCATGCAGCAGAGAGGCTCTTTCGCAGAACAGAGCCATTAGGTCTGCAAATGGCTCGAACACAAATTTATGGTCAAAGGAGATTACTGTCAAGGGGATGTCTGAACAACCACGCTATCTTATCTGCCTCCGAGCCATTTGGATTCACGTCCATCCATCTCTCCACTCCAACCACAGAATCTGCACAAACTGGAAATCACATTAGTTTAGTTTAGACTTTAATTTGTTCCCGTAGGGCTATTGGTTCTGCAGCAAGACATAAACACAGGACAGTCACAAATGCAAGACCAAACTACATAAAATACTTAATGTTACAAATTGAGAAGATAAATATGACCATATGTTAAAAAGAACATCTAACAATATTCCTCAATATTACCGAGGAGCTTATCATCGTTTTAAGAACTACTCAAGTGATGCGCTGCAGCAAGAAAACGATAAAGGCCGATTCATGGTCTGCATTTGGTTTTGGTTTGATGCTGTTGGTAGTTTTTCCGGCATTAGAATGAAGGATGTTTGTTGTGAAAGCTGAATTTTCTGCTTTTTGGCAGATTTTTCAACATTAACAGCTCAAAACTATTTATAGCTAATCTTCCCATAAAAGTTTAATACTTTAACATAATCTGTACTCTTCAAGCTTCTGTGTAACAACTAAAGTCAACTCTTCTCCTGGCTGAGTGCACTTTCAACCCCCTGATGATATATTACGTCATCAGGTTGTACAAGCATGTTCTACAAAACGTGCAATAGCTGCTACAGCACAGTATATAGGATGTCTGGATCAATATTTATCGCCTCGTACAGACAGCAGGCGTTGTAAACAAGGAGCTCTTGATTGATGCACTCCATCACAGCGGCACTGCATGAATGTGATTGTAGAAACTATAACAGATTTTTCACTTGTGCCCAATCTGCAGCCGGGGTCAGACTCTGAAGCCTCAAAGCTGCATGGATATAATTCTGAAAAGAGTATTATTTTTGATTCTATTTGAGGCTTTTTTCATTGCATTCTAAATCTGGAGCAAGATACCGCGGCTGGCTGCATGTGTCCTGCTAACTTGTGTCACACACGACAGACAAACACCCACACAGACACACACACCCACACACACACACACACACACACACAGAGCTGTCCTCTTGTGATCGGATCACTCAGATCGTATTTTAATACCAGGTCAGAACAGGCCCATACACACACCTGAGCCCCTGTTCATCCAGCTGTGTGACAGAGGTCTGTAATACCAGGGTGCCCTGTAGCTGCAGGTGGGGGGGATGAGATGGCCTTTGAAGGAAGAGATGACCTTCCACACAGCTTGATTTATATTCGCATTATATAAGAGCTTGGAACCCATCGGTTTCTCAATTATTATTGTGAATACTATCAATAATGGTTACATATTTATATTTGTTTTCACCTCAAGTCACTAAAGGAGAATTAATATGGGACTTACATTTGTCACGTGGCCAGACACATACCAAAATAAATAAATGCTTATGTTGCTGCAGGACGTGTAAACAAGCGATAGATCGCTAACATGTTAGCCATATCAACTTACAAGGCAATAATATGTCAGACTTATGCAATTTTTAGTATGTTGTGCAGTTCTGCCAGTAAACGGCCACAATTGCTGATTCGTGCATCTTTAACTTTGCATTTTGGAATATAATTCTTCACTGTTTTGTCATCACAACTCAAAAACTAATAATGGCTGCATCCCATTTAGGGTTTCTTGTTCCTATGCCTTTTTTTCAGCAGATATTTGGGCTTGTTACAGCAGAAAAACACATTCATAACATTAATGGGGTCTCGCCCCATTTAGGTACATTAGTGAGCCAGCATGCACAACAGCAGGGCCTCAGAACTGGAGCACCTAAATGTAACAAAGTCATCATTTGTGTTGTTAGCTACACCTGTGCTTTTCCTGCTTTGAGAAGTCAAAATGTCTGCCCATAAAAGCTTTTGTAGAGATTGCTGTGGGACAAGAGAAGCTCAGAGTGTCATCAACAAGTTGAACGGACTACTGAGCCGAGGATTTGTTGAGAAAAAGAATCAACGTTCGCCTTGTGTTTCATTCCTCAAAACAGATTTGGATCTATTTTACAGAACAAAATGTCATTGAACATGCAGTACTAAGAGCCTTTGTGCATAAGTTGCAGAGAACAGAGCTTGCAACAGAGAGGAATGAAGTGAGATTAATATACTAGACAGCAGACAGACTTTCTGGTTTCCTTTTTTTTTTTTACTTCTTTTTGCATTTTTGCCCATACATTATTTTCCACAGTAGAAAGGGCTACATTTTGGTAGAAGAAGATGTAAATGAAATGTGACAAAGCTCTAAAGTTGGATTTAGTTATAATTGTAATGTTATCACCTTGAGAGTTCTTAAGTCTTCTTAACTTTTTATGTTTGACTCATTGCACTCCAAAAAAATAGAAATTCTGCTCTTGAACTAAAAGAGCAGCTTTTGAAAGATTGAGAAGCAGACAGGGATTTTTTATACTGATAAACTTGTGCATCGTCGCTTTACCAGCGCTGACAATATGACAGCTTTGTGGAGTGAAATGAAAGAGACACTCTCAGAGCAGTCAGCTACAATAGTCTACTTGTTCCAGTGGAAAGTCTATTGCTCGCTTGGTTTCAAAGGAAATGTCATGGATTCTTGGTATTTCACCAGGTTACGTATGCCTACAGAACATGCGTGTGTTTATGTCTGTGGGAACCCAGCCACGGAAACAGATGCTGTTCTCCCTCATCCCTTTTGCTGTCGCTTATCCAATTTTCCTTTCTCCATCTCTCTTATGCTCAGTTCAGCAAATAACCTCGACCCTTTTTATATTTCCTTTAAAAGCTCAGCGACATGCTAAACTAGGTAACCTCAGTGGGTGGATGGTCTAATGTGCAGCTAAAGCTATAAATCGGTTTTGTTTGTTTTTTGCTTTGTAGGCCTCAGGGGTATACAGCAATTGATATGAGGGATTAAGCAGCCAGCACCCCTGTCAGGGGAAAAAAAAACTCCTAATCTGCAATTTCTGGAATATCTGTTTGCATAATCCTAAACCTCAGTCCACCGATTACGCAATGGATTTGCATTTTTGATGCTGTGTGTATGTGTCCAGCAGCTGTTGGTGAGAATTCTTGCTGAGGTAGTTTGGTGGCTCTGTCTCTGTCTACCTTGCACTTTGGATGTGCAGTTTCTTTTGTGTCTGCTTGCATCTTCGTCTCTCTCTCTCTCTTTCTCTCTTTGTGTGTCTTTTCGCTGTCTTCTTAACTCGCTGTCTCAGTTTTGGACAGTCAGCATCATCACTGCCCACCTTGCACAATGTCGCCTCCCGCTGCGTCACTAACCTCCCTCAGGATTACGGCCTCACGCTGTCTGTGTGTGCTGTCCTGCAACATTTCCATCTGCCTCTGTTTGTGTCCATGTCCTGCAACTGAAGAGTTCTCCTCTGTCTTCAGACATGCTTTTTAATTTATGTCCTGCTGTCCGTCAAACATGTGCTTTGTTGTCGTTGTAATATGTGTCCTCTGTCTGTCTTATTGGTCTCACCTCCTTTTCTCAAAGCAGTAAATATGCCGGCCATCTCAAACCCTTCTGTGTTTCTCTGCATGGGATGTCTTGCTCTTGTGTGACCGTGTCTTTCTGTCTCTTTCTGCCTGGTCGGGCCTCATTCATAAAACTGTGCGTAGATTCTATTCTGAAAGATTTTGTGCGCCAAAATGTCAGAATTCTGATTTATAAAACCTTGCGGCGCACACCGGTACGCACACCTTATGCAGTTGTGCACAAGCCTCACTCTCCTCTCAAGGTCGTCCCATATTTGTCCTAATAAGGTCCATGTTAATCAATAATCAATCAATGACTATTCCAGCCTTGTAAAGGAGCCCTTGATGACCAATCATGAAACGGGAAAATGGTGAAAAAAACACGATTCAGTGATTGTGAGAGCGAGGTGCTCCGAGAGGTAGAACATCGAAACACAATCCTGATTGGAGGCCTTAACCCTTGTGTGGTGTTCATATTTTTGTTACACAGCCAATGTTCCCATCTCTGGTGGACCCACCACATTATTAGGCTTTTAAATCAATACAGCCATACAGCCAATTTATGGAAAAATACTTAACAGATTTAGCTCAATTACTAATTCACCAGTTCATATTTGCCATTTACCCCTGTGAGATCACATTTATGATCATATGATCACTTTTGTTTTTTGTGAGAAAATAAGGAAATTCAATTATAAAAAAAGGTAAAAAAAATAGAAACAAGATTTTTGATCATTATTGCTGCTTTATTTCTTAGAACTTAATCGGAACAGGTGAAAGTTCTTGAAATGTAACAATTTTGTAACTGTGTGGGAATAGCAGGTGCAGAAAGACAACATTCCCACACACAGACACACTCACATACAGACATACACACACACACACAGCAGGCCCAGTTAGGAGGAGGACACAGTTTCATAGCACCTACAATTATTGCACTTGGGTCCAGTAGACCCGAACACCTCATATGTAATGTGTAGGGGCAGCACGGTGGCTCAGTGGTTAGCATTTCTGCCTCACAGCAAGAAGGTTCTGGTCGTTCCAGACCTTTCTGTGCGGAGTTTGCATGTTCTCCCCGTGCTTGCGTGGGTTTCATGCATGCATGCAAGCCATGCATGCTAGGCAACTAGGACTACAGTTGAAAATTATCCAATTGGTTAACACCAGAGATGGGAGTAAGTCACACATGGGCAAGTTGCAAGCAAGTCTCAAGTCATAACCTTCAAGTCTCAAGCAAGTCCAAGTCATTTTTTGTGACAATCAAGCAAGTCAAGTCAAGTCATAGCTTTGGTCAAGCAAGTCAAGTCAAGTCATACCAAAGTTTCCATTTTTAAACAAGCTAAAGATAGTGATTATGAACTGCTGGAGTTTTATTTGCATTTTTTACCCAAAAGACATTGAAGAGTTTAAATTAACACATATAAAAAAAAATCACAGCCTAAAACTTATATTAGGCCAACAATAAATCAACATTGTTCAATATGCCTCAAACATGACATTAAATCATGAAATTCCTTCAAACAATTAAAGTATAATGGTTCCTAAGTCAAATAATATTCTTCAAACATGCCTCACTTTTATGAGACAGAAACACATCCTTTAACCTTTCCTTCTCTTAAAGAACAAAACATATTCTTTGGGAGTAGCTGAATCACACCACCTTTGCTTATCACATGGAAAGGAAAGTAGATGTTGATATTTGTCAGTGTATTTGTGAGTGAATGTGTGCGTGTTTGAGAAAGAGTGAGTGAAAAGTTATTAATATTGGTGAGTGAATGTGCCTGTGTGTGAGAGTGCAGAGTGTGTTGTGTGCGTGCCTAGCTTTATTCACATACTTACGTCTGCATGTGTGTGTGTTTATGAGAGAGAGAGAGAGAGAGAGAGAGAGAGAGAGAGAGAGCGCGCAGTTTGTGTTGTGTGTGTGTATGTGTGCCTAGTTTTATTCGCTCAACAAAGAGGAGGGTGTGCTTATTCATGGCCAAAAACTGAAGGGACTTCTGTCCATCACAAACTGGATGGGGACTGGAACCATCAGTGTCTGATGAAATTCGACGTCGGAAATAAGTAGGCCTACTGCAGACCTTGCAAACTGCCATATGTTTTATCTTTGCCTGGTCAGATGTGTAATCCTTATAGCCAAACTTTATTATTTTCTGTGCAGAGGGATAGGCGCCGATTTATGTTTTCCTCCGTGGGTGCTCACACGCGCACACCCTTTACAAAAAAGTGTTTGCATTTCCGAACCTTAGGAAACGGACAGCGGCCGACACGAACACACACGCCATAATAAAGCCAGGACAGCGCCACTTCTCACAAATTCAGATAGGATTGGAGATGAAAAGTTTAACTGGCACGTAACCGCGAACAGCTTCGTGGGAAATTAAGAATCAATGCCACCGACATAACCAATCACACTATGACAGACACTCCACAACTGCAGTGTTTAATTTTAGATTCACGTAAAAATGAACTGGCAGTCTGGCACTCGTGGGCGGTCAGTATTTTCCGTGGGTGCTCCGGAGCTCGAGCTGACGGTATCGGCGCCCATGAGAGGGATCCATGACGTTAAGTTACTAGCCGGCTAGTAACTTAACAACTCTGCGGCCGCAGTGTTGTTTACTGACGGTCTGCCGCCGCGCGCCGCGTCATCATATCAACGTTTCCTGCGCATGCAATAGCACTAACATCGTAAAATTAACTCCTCCTCAATATCAGAAGGGAAAAATATATTTATTAAACAGAAAATCAAGTCATTTCAAGTCATTTGACTCAAGTCTAAGTCAAGTCTCAAGTCATGAATATCAAGTCAAAGTCAAGTCGAGTCTTTTATGAATCTTAATCAAGCAAGTCTCAAGTCCTAAAATTTGCGACTCGAGTCTAACTCGAGTCAAGTCATGTGACTCGAGTCCCCCATGTCTGGTTAACACTGGCGCATTTACAGAAATGTTCATTTATGTGCATTGTCCTAATCAAAAAATACAATAAAATAAAAAGGGGGGTGTACAGTCATTGAAAATAAGTTATTTTTATGTTCTTCACAGAAAATGAGCCAAGGCCAATGAGTTTGAGTTAGAAGAAATAATAAATAGCATAATTTTTCTTTTAGCAAACATACGGTTCCCACAGACCCGAACACCACACAAGAGTTTGGGATATAAATATACATTTTTATAATTCATGGACCTAATTGATTGTTACGAAAACTAAATTAAAATGTAGAGTGTGCTCACGTATAGGCTGTGCGCTATGCATCCAGAGTACTTTAGGCTATGTGATATTTCGTGTTACCATCGCAGTTCACTAAAACACAGTCTACAAAACCTTGGGAGCTTACGCACGATCACACGCAAGGTCAAAGGTTGCGGAAAACTGGGCACATTTTTACGCATGGAAATTCTTTATAAATCCCGAGGATTTAATTTGCCAGGAATGTTGCGACGGCAAATGTCACCCTGCTCCCCGCAACTTTTTCATGCGTAACAGGTTTTTATAAATGAGGCCCCGTCTTTTCTACACAGCAGAAGCTAGTGTGATACTCACAGACTTGAGTCAAAATATCACTGCATATTAATGTTTAATTAAACACAAAAGATTTGGTGGTGTCTCTTTTTGGAAAAAGGAGACACAAAAAGTTGATTTCCAAATGCTTTCCTTTGAGATTTTACATTGGCATTAAGTGATGAACGATCGAGCGCTAATTGGCAGCCGAGGATTAGCTGTGCCACAGACAGCTGGTGCATCTTACAGCAGCCGATAATCAACACAAACAAACAATCAAGTCACATTTGGAACAGACAAGACAAAGCTAATTAGAGCTTTGTTTGTGAAACCAGTTCTCCAAGCAGTTGAGGAGAAGAATCAGCAAATGCTGTTTGACCCAGGTCTGTTGTAATCTAGAGGTAAGCAGACCCACCTCCCAGAAAACCTGAAAACCCAAGACCCCAGCCTTAACCGAACCCTGTTTTGTAGGTTCAGACATTCAAGTTTATCGTGGGAGGGTCTCAGTGTAAATAATACTTTTTTTTTCAAACTTAAATTCTGGTTTGCTACAACTTTGGTTGTATTTACATAGTTTTGACTATTGTTTCTATCGGTGATTATAAAGTTGCAGAGTTAAATAACACCCGTTTTAAAATAAATTCCAACAGATACATTGGAAACTAGATGAGACGTGTTGACTTGATCTCACCTGATAGGATTGTGGGGGTACGTCAAATAAAATAGGATGGGGACTACTGATCTTTATTATGAAGTATATCTAAAACTGAGACCAGAAATATCAGTAATAATACCTCATTGCACAGGAAAAACTGTGTGCACACATCTACAAGTAGGACAAACATTATTTTTCTGGTGTCTCTTATTAGCGGTTGCTGCGTTCCCTCTTCTCAGCAATTAAGCTGGTGAGACAAATGTTATTACTGAACAATGTCCAAAACTATGAAAACAAGTTGTACTAATCAGCATTAACCTTTAGGTTTTCAAGTTCAAGTTCAAGTTACTTTATTTATACCCAAAGGTTACTTTATTTATATATCAATGCATGCTGCATTTTTATCCATTTCAACAAAATGCAATAGCTTACTTGTTTAAATGTGGCTTTGGTACAATAACTCAGCAAATTTAGGACTGGAAATCAGCAAAAATACCATATGTTTGAAATCTGTTCAGGTCCACTAAAACCTAAAACCACTGATTCTGGAATGAATTCACTCACGTTCAGGCTCTGGTTTAATCGTTCTCGGGTCAGCTGGGTTCAGGTCTGTTTGTTTTTATATGCACGGCTCTATCTCTCTTTTTTATATATGATAGCAATGGGTCGATTTACTTTTGGGTTTATATTTCTGGGCATGTGAAGTCTTACATTATGTTCTTAATGTTCTCTCCTTTTCCTTCCCTTTTTTCTCTTCCCTCCCTCTTCCTTCTCTGCAGTGCATCCGCTGGCATTAGGCCTCTTCCCTCCTGCTTCCCCAGCTCTCCATGCTTTTGCAGAAATAACTGTTACTACTGAAGCCTGTGCTAACATTCTCTTTATTCCCTCCTCCCTCCTCCCTCCCCCCTGTTTCTGCAGTGTGGTGGCATTTCTATTTGTGATTCCTTTAAAAAGTCACACTTGCAACATTTGTATCCCAGGGAGTAAAAGATTTTTTAGCTATTGCGCAGTTCTGCCCCCATTTTCTTTTATATATTTGTATAATTGAGGCCATGGACAATGTGCAGTCTCTGTGAATCTCAACCAAACGTTTAATGATTTCAGTTCATCTGAGTTGTGTTTCCTGTCCTCTCCCTCATCTCCCTCCTCCCACCTTGTGATTCGAAACAAACGCATCCACAGAGGTCAAAGTTGAGAATAGCACAAGATCTTTGGTTGAGGGCCATGCTGAGACCTCAGTGGAAACTGCAAGGTGCAGTGTGAGAAAGAAACATTTGAAGTTACAGGTGTGTTACTCCCGGCCGACGAGAAGTACATACGTGTCATGATGATGATGGCATATATAGACTCACGCTTCTATATATGAATTTAGCTCAGTCACCAAATGACAGAATGTAAGAAACTACTACCGCACACTGCAACCTCTTTATTTCCCCTCTGTTTCAGGGATCAAAAACACCTAAAATGTAAATACTATAAAACTAAAAACCGAGTATTCATATTCAGAATAATCTAAGTACTGAAATGATGAGTGGAAATAAAAAAAAAAATGCAAGAAAAAAGCCATGCCCAACACAAAAGAAGAAAAAAACATGCATGCAATGACCACTGGGAGCAAGCACGCAGAATCAAAAAGTTGCAGTAGCTAACATTGTTTAGTAGTGTTTTGACAGTGCCTGCAAGTACTGAGATACTGGAAAACACCAGAGCTCTGCTCGTGTATCAACCTATCGAGTCTCGGGTACATGAAAAAGAGGATGATGGCCTCCCACCCGCTCTTACCTCTGAACCCTGTGACCTGCAAATAGACAAAGAGCAATAAAGTGATACAGGAGGTTTCTAACTCTGGGTTTTTTCATCATTTTCACTCTGCAGCGTCTCTGTGCTATGGAGCCTGCGTGGAAGTGGCCTCGGACACAGAGGCCGTGGCTAACAAAGGCTTCAAACTTGGCTGCATTTCCTGCAAGATGAGAAGTGAGGTGCCCGCCGCAGCCTCAGTCGACTGGCAATTCAAGGCTTCAGATGAGACCAACTTCACCCACGTGAGTAATAATAAGATATACGACAAGGCAAGCTCAGAGAAAAGCAGCCCTCAGTTGCAACCTAAAAGAATAGTTCATTATTAAAATACACTTCCCTTCTTGCAGAGATTAAGATGAGACGATCAATACCACTCTCAAGTTTGTTTGGTAAATACAGCAGCCAGATAGCAGCTTAGCTTAGCACAAGGACTGGAAACAGGGAGAAACAGCTAGCCTAGTCAGGGCCTACAAGCACCTCTAAACCTCGCCTATTAGCACTTTATATCTCATTCCATTCAAACAAAATAAAAATAAAAGTATAAATATGACAACCTCTCTTTTTTTTTGGTTTACGGGCTGTTATTTGGCAGAATATTTCTTGTCGACATCATGAGGTTGCCAGACAACCAGTGTAGTGTCCAAAAAATACTGCGTCTGGCCACAGTCTGGCACATAAAGGCCTACTTAAAACTTGGACCCACAGGTGTCAGGCCAACAACCTACTCATTAATGTTAGTACTAGACTGAAGAGATGATAGGTGGACTTTGAGAAGAACTACGCCCCCGTTAATATCAACAGGCCCTCAGTTGAGAGGGTGGACAAATAAAAATGATTGATTGATTTTGAAAAACGTTCTTAAATCCACTGGGAGCCAGTATGCAAGTATGCTAAAATTGGAGGAGAGACTTTAGCTTTAGCATGATCTACTGCCTTTTAAGGCCTTAAAAACCAAGCAAGAGAAAAGAACAAGACTCATTCTCTACACAAAGTAATTACATTACAAATACTTATAAGACTCCCAAGTATAAGAAAAACGTATATCTTATACAGTCGTTCTTTATGGATAAACAGGGCTGAAACCTTAGCTTCAATACTAAGATTGAAGGTAAGGTTTCAACCCTGTTTATCCATCATTTATTTACACAACAGGTAGTAGTGGTGCTAATCAGAAACAAAATCAGCATAGTCAAGACTAAAGAAAATGTTTTAGTTACACCATTAAATTAATGTCCATCACATGCAATGCAGCCAGTTTTCTCCCTAATGTAATACCTTATCATGTGTCCAGATAAAGCAATATATGAAAATCAGCATAAAGCCCCAAATATATCCATCACAACAGCCTGACAACAGTGTTGTATGTCTTCTCTTCTGGGAAACGGCTGCAATGCATTTATCATGATAGAGAGGAGAGCAGAAGAGCAGAGCAGTCTTGCATTTTTATGATAGGCTTTTCCCTCCCTGTGTCACCTGGAAGACTGGTGGTGAAAAGTGCTTTTGCTGAACTAAGCAGCCCTCACCAGGCAAAGCAAAGAGGCCATTACAGTGTATTCCCATAGCAGGAGAGATCCCATTAGCCTTCAGCCGCCATTAAGACTCTGTATCCGCTAATTTAGCATGAAGTGCAGAGGTGATGCATCTCGGTCGATACAGCAAAACAGCAGCAGTGCTGATATGGAGACTAGCTGTCTGTTCGCTCAAGGATGACTGAAATGCAAACATGACACTCTGGGAAGGATATTAATCAATCAACAAAGCTAACCATAAATCAGTGGAAGGTCCCACTAGATTTATGACACAGAAATATACTTGTTCGTGTTCGCATAAAGTTTGCTAAAAAATAATAATAATAAATTATATATTTGGGAAACCCTTGCCTGAAACCCTTGTTTGCTTTGCTGAATGTCCAAGTTTTCTATTTTGCTTTGTCTCCTTTTTAAAGAAATCTTCTGTAATTCTCTTCCAGTTATACCACTATGAAAATGAACAACCCTCTGTCATTGACCCACGTTTCTATGGGCGCCTGGACTGGAAAGGCACCAAGGGCAGCAAGGACCTGCAGGATGGCTCTATCTTCATCCACAATGTGACTTTCAATGACACAGGAACCTACAAGTGCATATTCAGCCGCACCCTCAAGTATCCCAACTACGAGGTTCCAACTGAACCCAGCGTGACTATCGTCATGAAAGTGGTGCCACAAGGTAAGAACAAAGAGGAGGGGTGTTGTACCGTCTGTTTGAGCGGGGAAGAGGGAAACTAAATTAGCCAGTTTACTCAAAGAAATGTAATTTAAACTGTTTTGATTCAGTCTCACGCTGTCATTAATACGCCTACTGTACACTACTGGCTGAGAACCAACAGCAGACAAACAAAGTTGACAACTAGCTGGTGAACATAGTGGAACATTTAGCAGCTAAAGAGCCAGATATTTCTGGAGATGGTAGAGACCAAAACAGAGCTGAAAATCAAGTGAATATCAGACTTACACTCGCCACGTGAAGTCCAAAGGAATTATAAATTGTTGGTCTGTGACTACTGAATAAGTAAAAAGGCTAGAAAGTTCACCAAATCAACTCTATGACATGATATTATGTCAAGGTTGTGTTTATTTGGTTTTTGTGCTGCCTCCATGGTCAAAACAGTTAATTAATGCAAGTTAAAATAATAATGTGAGCCATTTAAAGTTATCCTCAGCTCTACAGAGCCTCCTTAAGCTCTTTTTGTCCAGCAACTTTAGTATTTTGTTTCATAGCATCAAGTTCATAAAAAAAAAAAAAACGCAAAAACTCCAATGTACGCTAGACGTAAACAAACCGCAGACCGGAAACTTGACAACTAGCTGCTGAATATAGTGGAGCATTTAACTGATAAACTGCCAGATATTGCCCTTCCAAAGTCCAAAAGGTAATACGATAGTGAATATATTGGACAATCACCAGGTGGCCACAAGTTTGCTGCATTAACTTAACAGGTGGTAATAGGTTGTTTTTAAGAGCTTGTTTTGCTGCCCAGAAATGTTTAATGCAGGTTAGTGTAGTTACTGTTAATTAAACTGGGTGCTTTTAGTGACAAGTGCTTAAATTACCACAGAGGTGTCCCCCAAGGTTCAATGCTCGGTCCTCTGAATTTGTATTACTTGAAGAGGACATTAAACCCTTGTGAACGTAGATAAACTTAATCAGCAGCAGGATTCAGGAAGTGATGAATTATGACCCTGTAATTCAGGACAGGAGGTCATGACTTTTGACATCCTTTTAATGGTACAAACTGAATCTAACCTTTCTATAAGCACATAGATATATCATGACTTACCTTATCTCCCTTTCTGTCTCTGTAGTCACCAGGGGACTGGCATCCATCTTGTCTGAGGTGATGATGTATGTGTCCATCATCGGGCTGCAGGTATGGCTCGTAATTGAGATGATTTACTGCTACAGGAAGATTGCAGCGGCAGGAGAGGAAGCTTTGAGAGAGAGCGCGTGAGTAACACAAAACAGTCAAACAAAAACATAGCCAGCCTCTCTTCAGAGCCAGTCCATTCCCAGATCCTGCTTTGCCGTCCAAATGTCCCTACTTCCCACCAACCACTTTCACCTTTGTTTTTCCTTTCTGACACAGTTTAGAAAGCGGAGACAGAATCTGTATCAATCTGCTATTTTCAAAATAACAAACATTTTCCTTCTTCCTCACTGTATAGATATATTTTTTAGGATTCTGATTCACTGTTCTTAACCACCCGTTTCTCCTTTCCACCACTCTCTTTCCTTCAGGGCGGAGTATTTAGCTGTAGCATCGGAAAGTAAAGATAATTGTGCAGGTGTTCAAGTGGCAGAATAGCATTGGTAAGTCTGGATTTTTCATGTCTGAATTTTGTTTCTTCTTGTGCTTTCCTTTGTACTTTGTTTATTTTACAAAGATGGAGCTAATACAATGTGTTAATTCCTGTTTTATTGTTACTACTACTAAGGGAGAACTAGGTTGAAAGTAAAAAAAATTCAGCATCCCTCTCATAATTGTAATAAGTTTACTTTATAATATATATATATATACTGTTTTCATTCCCACCTATGTTGTGTTGTCTTTGACATACCTTTAATACATTTTATTTAGAACCTAAATAAAGTTGTGTTCTTTCCAAATCAGTGTAATTGTGCTTTGAGAAAGTTGACTGTGGTACTGCATGTTTCTTTCGTCTTTTACATTATTCATTTTCCTGACAGTTTTATGTTTTTCACTTCAAGTTGAGGAATAATTCAAGAAAGCTTCCTTGAGGAATCTCACATTGACACTTTCATGCCCTCTCCTCTTACCGTCACTCACATCCTGCCATCCTTTCCACATGATGGAAAAATCAAACCACACGATGGAGAAAGATCTTCATAGGAAGTTTTTTCAAGCGAATTTCCGCAGAAGGATGGAAAGGACTGAAATGTATCCTGTTGCGATTGTCAGGAGGGATGCATGAGGTCATGGTCCAACGGGACAGAGGAAGAGGGTTGAACTGTGTATGCACAGGTTATTTTGTATAGATATTATAGGTCCCACATTGCATATACACTGTCTGCATGCTTATGAGCTAATCAAAATGACCAACATCATGCTTCTGATGTTCAGTCATGTTTTTAAGAGTTTTTAATCAGTAGTGTCATATTTTATTTCACACTGTGTGTAACCGATAAGGGTTTTATAAAGCCAACTAAAAGCTGTCAGTGTTCCTTCTGTTGGGTTTACGAAGCTGTCGTGCACATAAAAACAACTTTTAATTGTACATCAACATTTGAAGCAAAATATATATACCTATATCCAAGTTGGTAAAAAATAACCAAAGTTACCCTTTTGCACTACTGTATTTTACCCAAACCACATCATTCTAAATCATCAAAACTATGTTCCACTAAATCCATGAGGGTATACTTTTAATATATGATTTAGGAGGGTATTAGGATCAATAAAAACTATGAAACGTTACTATTGCAATTTCTCCTGGGTTGGGCCCTTTTTTGAGTTAGATTGACTGGACTGTCTGGGGAGTTTTGAGTTATCCGCTTTCAAAAAAAGGAACATACAGTCATTAGTCATCATAAATAGGTTAAACTTATTAGAAAAGCATATAGCCAGTCACGTTTTTAATGTTTCGGACTGGGAAAGCAACCGAGATGAGCTCCTGTTTTATCTTAACTTCTCAGACAACAGTATGTTTTTTTTAACTGTATTTTCCTACATCTCCCAGAGCTCAAAATGACAAATCAACCATAAAAAATGTTGTGCAACAACAATCTAAAGATATTTATAGTTCTATATTCTATCTATTGATATTTCAGTGGAATTCCCTGTTAAAGCCTTTTCAGCAGACCACTATCCTGTTTAAACTGGCTGTGTATTGTTAAAAAACTTGGATGGTGAGGAGCAAAAATGGCACCAGAAGCCAAAGTGTGACATACTGTATGGAAAGCCCTCTGATGATCAATTTGTAGTATTGCCAAAAAAGCAACTTCACCAATTTACCTGAAGTGATATGAACATGTCACCTTTAGCTTTCCCACTGATGTTTCACACAAATGTCTTAAGGGCTTGGCAAATCTCTGTATATATGTAGCCTATAACTGCCGTGGGCAAACGTACCACAAAACCTGTCCAGTGTGCCTCCCAGGGTGAAGCCAGTGGTAACCAAAAAGAAAAAAGGCAAAGCTTTGTTACAAACCTTAAGTGTTTGTAAAAACAGCTGTCCTTGCTTCTCTTTCAGAGATGGTCGGTGAACACCACATGGCAGCCAAAGACTGCCGTTCTGCATGTTAACTGTTCATCTCTTTCTTACCAGAAGTAAGTTTGATAAATCTTGAGACACTAAGAAGGGAACACACACAAACTCATGAATTAATACAGAATAGCGCCATGCTATGGAATACTCCATACTGATGGAAGAAGCACAGTACAGTACCAACACACAATGTCCAATGAGATACAAGCTAATAAAAAGTAAAGAAAAACATAAAACAAGTGATACCTCCTCCATTCAAGCAGTGATACACACTGCTTACTACAGATATAACTGCAGTTTCCTCTTCATGTGTAGGTGTCGAAATGTTGCTTGAAACAAAATAAAAAGCGATACACCCAGGAAAAAATAAAATTCATGAGAAAATCGGCCATGTCTCACTTGAATTATTTAGATCTTAAATAAATGGTATATGTGTTGGTGTCAGGGACTTTCAGCCTGATGCATCTTCAGTTCACACTTTTAGTTCATTTCCATCTAGGTTTGTAAAACCTGTTGATTGAAGGCAAAAAAATTGTTTTTATTTAACACCAGCAATTATATGTTTATACATAATGCATATTCATTTGCTCTGACTGAACAACACCTGTACTTATAGCTTTGCTCAGCTGGGTTAATGGTTATTAAGTATTAACCAATATTTTTCTAACTTGTACAGGACGATCAGATTTTACTACATGTGATGAAAAGTGTTGATCACAGTCAGGCTCGTAGCCAAGATTTTAGAAATACCCCAACACATCTCTTCTCTCCCCTCAAAAAATTATGTCCAGACATCAGAGGGAAAAAAAATATTTCAGTTGCATTTTTCTAAATTTCACTCCACAGTATTATGGTTTAAAATAGTTACAAAAGCCTTCACTTTTTTTTATTTAAAAGTAGGCAATACATAGATTTAGTCTAAAAACACAAATGAGCCAATCAGTTTTTTCTGCCTTGCAGCTGGCGAGAATCCCGGGATCACATATTAAGCCATCTGGTTAAGTTATGGTGAAAGTTTAAACTAATATATATATCACCATGACACTTCCCCAGTTGATTACCTACATTAAAGACAATTATTTTTGTATCACAGGTTTTCTAAAATGTTATGTTTAAATCATCTAATAAAATATGCGCTGATTTACATACATTTCCAGAACAGAAATCTGAACGTTGACAAAAGCCAGGTTCAAAATTCTTATTTCATTCTGCTGACATATTAGAGTCAATGTTTTTACAGAGGGGACTTTGGATATCTCTTTTTATCACTGCATAAATCAGAAAATACTGCCATAAATGTGTTTTACAGAATAACATGTTATATTAATCCATTTATACATGAACAAACCCCTCTGTAAAAACCTTCAGAATATAGGTATGAAAAAAACTGGAAAGTTTGCTGCATGTAAGTGCTACTGAAGTGGAGATTTCTGGCTCAGAGTCTGGAGAAAAAAAAATCTCAAAATCCTTTTGAGAAAACAGCCTTTAAAAGATACCCGCAGGAGAAATATACAGACTCAAATAGACAAAGTGTAGTGAATAGTGTAAACTCCTAAATGGGTTTCCTTTCCACTAGTCTGAAAGAAGGCATGTTATGGGGGGGTTGAGTGAAGTACTAAAGTAGACAGAAGCTGTTGAAAAAGCTTGAGTGGGGAATAACTGCTGATTTAACACTTCTCTGATGATTTAACACATCTTGCCTCCTATCAGGCTCTTATAAAAGCTCTAACTATACAAGCATTTGGTTACCAGCCTGTTTTGACTTTGGAAAGGTATTAACAGAAGGGTCAAAGTTAGGAGCAGCTTGTTTTTTTTTTAACCTGGTATGTTGTTCAGCATCTTATCTTAATAGTAGGAGCCTTTACCTTTAGGGCCACTAGGATCCTAAATGAGGACACTGCCTGAACATTTTTTTCTGACATTTTCTAGACTAAACAATGACTCTAGAAATAGTTGCAAATAAAGTAATACAATTCTGTTCATTTAGTAAATAAAAAAGACAAACATCAGAGTCAATTGTATTTTTTTTTAAATGTTTACCGGACTCAAACTTGACTATAATGCTGATTAAAAAACTAGAGCTGAAACAATTAATGAATTCAACTATTTTATTATTTGATTACCTGAGTAACACATTCCTCTGGTTCCAGCTGCTCAACTGTGAAGATTTTTCTTCTTTTATATAAAACTGATTTTTTTTTATTTTTTAAAGACAGTTTGTTGGACAAAACAAGCTATTTAAATGTCAAGTTGGGCTTTGGGATATTGTAAAAGAGAGTAACAAATAACAGATAAATTAATAGCGAACATTAACAGTTACACCACAATCCACTGACCCAAATCTTTTAAAAGCTAAAGACACACAGACTCAAAGATGAGCGAGGAGTTGTTGCATGTTTTAGAACTTTTCATTTCTCTCCATGGTGCAGTGTACAATCACATCTTTACAGTACATTATCATCCCTGCTCCTCTTCCGTCTCTCTCTCTCCCCCTCATTCTATCCCAGACCCGCTCCCTCCCCCCCTCCCGCAATAAATATTACACCATTTTGTTATCCGCGGATGGCCATGCACAGCGTGGCCCACATGCTTCTGTAGCCGCCATTTTCAGTGTAACAGAGAGAGAGAGAGAAAGAGGGTGATGGGGAAGAGCACATAGAGGAAAGAGAGGAAGAGTGGGGTTGAGTGATGAGAAGAAGAAAAAATAAAGAGGGAATACAGATGGATGAGATGTTTTCACATCTTCAGAGGCCAGAGTCGAGTGGATGGAGAGGAAAGGCTGAAAATAAACGACAAAAATAATAAAGATAGAAAATGAATTGAATAAAAAGAGAGTGAGTCAAATTAATCTTACACAACAATACTGCAAAACTGATTCCCTTTTTCTTCACTCGGGCCTACAAAGTTCTGGTTGGTCCTTTTGTTTTGAAGCGTCCGTCCCTGTTGGACAACGAACTAGCCGACTGCTCCGGTATTTTGGGTTTCCACCTGATCAAGTCTACGGTAAATCCTGAACTGTTAATGTCTGGCTCTGTGATACAATGAGTGAGCAACCAAACCAAAAAGGAAATATCTTCCCCCACCCCCCCCAACTCACGAAATATGAAAATGTAACATCTGAAACATTGAGGACTCCTCATGAACACGCACGCACACAGACATCTGTCAGTCAATATCTTTTGCTTGTTTTGTTTTTTTCACTTGCCTCTACACACATTCACACAACAATATTAATATTATATACTACTTTGTTTGAAACATTCAAAAAGTACTAGCATCACTATTGTCATTATTGCTGTGACCAGTAATCATTCTCGTGTAGCTCCTCTTGGTCCGCACTGCAACAGCAAATCAGAGCACAAAATACCCACCGAATGACTTCTTCAGAGCAGGACAGGACTTCAGATCAAAAGTCATCGGTAATAATAAATACTGTAACAGTCCAGTCAGACGCAGCTTGCGGTCCTAACAAATGCGCACTGATTTTGAAAAAAGATTTTAAAACCCCCCCGAAAAGAACTTGGAGGAGTGGGATGGTGTTTGAGATTCATCTTCAGATGAATAACTTACATCTAAAACTAGTGTCAAGTGTCTGGTGTTGAAATGTTCCTCATCCCCCCTTTTCGTGGAGGACTCACAGCCTTTGAGGGTGGGGGGGGTGGGGGGTGGGGGGGTGGGGCTCGACTCGGACATGGAGGAACAAATCCCTGACGGAAAGCGCGAGAAGAGGCGTCCTGCTCCCTCTTCTCTCTCTTTTTCGGGTGTTTGTCACGTCCACACAGCAGGTGGCGCCCCCCCCCCACACACACACACTTTTTGTTTCAGCAGGCTTTCACTATAGAGGCAAAGAAATCTAAACTGTTCCCAGGAATAGGAGGAAGAGCTCCCACTTTACAGAATCACTGATCCCTATGAAATGTTGCAATGTCAGAAGAGGAACTGAAGTCTGTGATAGTCATAAAACATGGGATGCTGAAAATGAAGGAGGTCTGATTTAAAGTTATTCTGAAATGCGGCTAGCCATTTTGAAATGTCTCTATGATTCTTGAAGAGTGGATGGTCTGAATGGGCCCACCAGTGGCCTGTTTCCATTCACTACGTACAGGGGACTTGCAGCTGCAGGTCAGTTATTGCTGTCGTCATGATAGCTTCCAGTCTGAATGAGTTCACCGAAGTCGTTACTGGTTGAGGTGGAAGGCGAACGTCGCCATTTCAAGTCAGTCAGGCGAGGAGAATTGTGGGTAATGCAGTCCCCCTGCATGTCCCCACTCCTGGGTTTTTTTCGATTTGGAAATGAGGAAAAGAGCAAACTGTGTGCCCCTTTTCTAGTCTACCAGGATGTGTTCAGAGATGGGAAGACAGTCAGGGCTGGGGGGGCGCGGCTCAGGCCTCAGTCGGGGACTCTGAGGGTGTGAGGGTGTCATCGGGGGGATCCTGCTGCACCTCTGGGACCACGATGCCCCGGTGGAGCTTTTCTAAAGACTGCTTCATCTGGGAGATAAACATGGAGGGAGTGGTGGGGGGGGTGAGAGGGGGTCGGGAGAGAAATACCAGATTACATAATGCAGTGACGACCCAGCACAGTTTGAGCGCAAGCAGTTTGTGTGACGCATGAGCTTTCTTGCTGACTGGTCCCGGCAGAGGTGCACTTAAAGCATTTCACTTCACATGAGTAATAAAAAAACACACAAACACAACACACGCACACACCTGGTCGAGAAGCGTGACAGAGGACTGCAGGATCTGCTGCCATTTGCTGAGCTGAGCCTGGTGAAATTGCCTTTGAAGCTGCAAGACCTGAGCCCACTCTCCAGCTGTCTGGGGCAAAGGACTGAGGAGAGGAAGGTGGACGAGGGAAAAGGAGAGAACAAGAAAAGAGCAGAGTTATTCAAATTAGTTACAGTGTAGTCACGTTTTCTTAAACCTGAAAATAACTGATTCCTTGGCCACTAGGGGACAGCTGAAAAACACTGTAAACACTGACATATTACAGACTTGGCTCTTTTGTTCAAACTTGTTTGCAAACAGTTGCCCATTTACACATCCAGCAGATAGAGAGCAAAATTAGGATTCATTTTATATTGGGTTTTCTTGACCTGATGAATGTAAGTCCAATTTTCACTCTCTTTTAGCTGTTCTTTGGTCTCCATCAACTCCTGAGGGAAATATATGGCTTTTTAGCTGCTAAATGCTCCAATATGCTCACCAGCTAGTAGCTAACTGTTTCTGTCTGCTGTTTGGTGCCAAGCAGGTAAAGTACGGTTTTGCTTAAAAACAGCCAAAAACAATGCTGAGGAGAACATTAAGAGTGAACCAAAACAGTAAACTTGCGGGCCGTGAAAACCAAAGGTGTGAGCTGAAAGAGGTCAAAATGCTGCGTAAAATCAGGGGATAGTTCTTCTTCACCTTTCACATATCATGCGATCTGTTGTTAGTATCGATAAAAATAATTAGCATTTTATCTACTCATCAACTTATCTTACAAAAAGGGCAAGAGAGGATTCGTTGCTATGCAATAACTTAATACTCTGAGGGATATTTCCCACCTCAGATCCCACAAGAATAACTCAGTGGGAGACCACACGCCAATTAACACCACAACAGAGAGTCTGTATTTGTATGGAAAAGAGTGCGGTGTGTGTACCTGTCAGCAACAGAATAGGAGTGCCATGTCTCCAGTGTATGGGCCGCTCTTTCCAGAGCATACAGCTTGTAGAAGAGCAGCATGTTGAGAGCCACCAGCACCACCAGACTGACGGGGACAGAGAGACAAGACAAGTGTCTAATTTACAGACTGCTATGAAAAGGCTCAAAAACAGTGAAAATGCTTCAACAAGAGAGAGAACAGTAAGATATCAACAGTAAGACGGACATATTTCAGTATTTGTCACTTCAATCACAACCCAGCACTTATTCACAACACAATGTTATTTGGTTGCAGGAGAAATCCACCCCGTCACAAATGTTAATGTTGCAAACAACTATTTCGGTCATTCTGTACATGTTGCATTCCTCAGCGGAATTTTTTACTGGTCTTGTATTTTTTGTTTCCTGTTCATAACAGTATAAATATTTCTAACTTAATACATGAATAAGAACTACTTTCTAGACTAAACAATCACACATTACTCTACAGGGTTTCTGCAGGTTTCACAAGTGAAATTAAGGTCTTTTTAAGACCATTATGAATGCAATTTAAGATCTATTTCACATCCAAAAAAGTGTGAAGTGTCTGAAGGAAAATTCCAGAATTAGCCTATTTGCAACATTACACTAAATATGACTACACAGAACTGTGTGTGTGTGTGTGTGTGTGTGTGTGTGTGTGTGTGCTGGTGGCTTTTTAGGGCAGCACTAAATGCACTGTTCTCGAGGCAGATCTCGCTGAACTTGCACTTACCCATATTATTATTACTATTACTTCTAGAAGTAGGTATTTTTCTAAAGAGAGGAGACGCCACATTAGTCTACATACCACATCTTGACCCAGTAGCTGGGCGTGCTCGGATATATTCTTTACCAAAAACACATAGCGAAGACTGAAGGAAGTACAACTAACAACAAATCCATAATCCAATAAAATTTTAAAAACCTGTCAAAATTGAATCTAAGACATTTTAAACGCCTCAAAATCAGATTATTCGTCACATACAATGTAGTGAAATCCAATTACTGCATTTTAACCCCTCCTAAGTATTAGGAGCAGTGGACAGCTATAAATACAGCATCCGGGGAGCAACTTCAGGGGTTCAGTGTCTTGCTCAGGGACACTTGTAATGTATTCATTTACACTTTTCTTCCTCATATATGTATTGCAATTACCAGATTACCATCTCTTATGGTCACTGTAGTCACATCTGCAACCAACTTTTCATTCAGTTTGTTACCGTGTGCTAAATTTTGGTTTGCTTAATGACCGGCTATGGTGGTGGGAGTGGAAAGTCGTGGTCTGTATGCGGAAGAACATGACCTGCCATTGTGAGAACGTACACATTGTGCAATGCCTTTTTGTTGAAAATCAATAAAAAGATTTTTGAAAAGAAAGTAAAAAGAAGTTAAAACAGAGGTGTGTTGAGGTTTTGTCCTACTGCATTCATTTTATATAGAATATAAAATATATATAGCTCCCAGAGAACACCAAAGAAGATCAACTAAATCATAAGATACAGTAAAGTGCTGCATTACTTGCATTCAGTCACCGGAATTTGATTCATTTCTCAAGTGAACATGAAGCAGACCAGAAGTAATAATCTAACCAAACTACAAGTGTTAAGATGACTTAAAAAAGGTGATTTGTAGACTGAATACAAAGCAAAACTGAATGTCAGAGAGGCAAACATA
This sequence comes from Perca schrenkii, assembly GCA_025617405.1. NCBI lineage: Eukaryota > Metazoa > Chordata > Actinopteri > Perciformes > Percidae > Perca > Perca schrenkii. Next base: position 28,515,576 of record CM046792.1, read on the forward strand.
CATATGGAAGTTGTTGTGTGTTGATATAAAACTACAGCAAATGTCTCTCAAGTCCCCGGATGTTGGGGACAACAAAATACGGATTTAAAATTCACAACAGCAGTCAAATTTGTATGAAAGAATTAAAAAACTAAAAATGTGCTTCATGGTTAATTAGAGTGCACGTTAAGAGTATTTAAAGGGTGGATTTTTCCTTTATCATTTACATAATTCTTATTTTTGCAGCCATTGGTAAAAAAATCAAAGCATCTCATACGAACCTGATACAGATCCTATTCACAAGAAGTATTGCAGAAAGGAAGGAGAAAGAAGAGAAATAGCAAGAAAGGCAGTGTGAGGCTGTTAGTATGCAGGAGATCGATATCCAACGTGTCTGAATGAGGGAGCATTCAGACATGGATAGAACCAAGACAGCAGAAACCCAAAGTAAAAAACAAATTACAATCAAACCAGAGATTTGATCAGGTAACTCCTGATATTGCACATAACTAAGTGCAGTGCCCATTTAAAATGTGGCAGTTTGGAACGGGCAGATTACCTGGACTCAAGTATTGTCGCTTGCAGCTTTCTCAAGAACTGCTCATCCAAACAACTTCACACTCAAAACTGCGCTTCCTTGAGTCCTGAGTAGGGCTGGGTATCGTTCAACATTGTCCGACCGTGACTTCGACACCGACTTCCTAAACAATACTTTTTTCAATACCAATTTTATAAAATAAAAAGAACTTACGGCACAAATCTTTTTATTTATTTTTCAGCTCCTACTACTGTACATGAGCCCAGTCTCTGTGTGTAACTTAGAGTTCTTCCTGCCTGCCTCTACGACATGTAACGTTAGACAGCCAATCTCCAGCATTATTAGATCTTGGTAGAAGCATGCTGCATGCCTACTGGCTCACTGACGCTGATGAGATTTACTCCTAAGGTATTGAAATTAGGTATTGAATGACGAGGCATTTTTTGACATGTGATACTTCAGAGGCAATTCAGTCGGTGCCTAAAAAAGTACTGAATTTGGTACCCAGCCCTAGTCCTGAGCAACACACCTGCCCATGACATAGTTGTGTCCCTCAGCAATGGACACAACACGGACCCTCATTTAGTATATGTTTTGGTAACAGCTAGCTATTTGGGACCAGGTTATTTCTGTGGAGAAAATGGTTCATTCTGAACGTTACGTCACTGAACAAATGTTCGACATCGCTACAATGTAACACCTCCATTCTCTCTTTCTTCATCCGATCTTGAATGTACCGTAGCGAGCGACGGAGCGTGAGCTGTACCCAGCATGTCGTTCGGCAGCGGCAGTTAAAAGGGGGTCCCCTCTCAATACACTACACAGTGTGTAAATAACACACTACTAATAAATGTCCCTTAGATCCAAAGAGCACCCCTCTCAAGACTGCACTTCCTTAACAATACACCCGCCAATGTGAAGTCGATCGGAAGAAGGGTTGTCGAGAAAATTCAAAGGACAGACAGAGACTCCTTTCATTTTTGTTTGACTACACAATAGATGAAAGCACATACTGTATTACCAAGGAGGAGAACCACATGCAAGGACACACATGCTTTTATGTGTAAACTGTACTCATTCCATACACATAATCTCTATTTAGAAACGCTCATTTCCGTTCAAAGTTACTTATTGTGTGTGCGATGACTAGTTAATAAGACATTAGATTCATATGCTCAGCATACAGTAGAAAATAAAAGATGGTGCAAACAACCTTGTGTTAAAACAACCAGAAGAGACGCCAAGGATTTAGAAAGGCTGCTGTTATTCAAGGACTCAATGACACACACAATTGTATTACCTAGTTAACTGTTATGAAAAGATGGGACGATAAATCAAGTTTTTTTTAAAAGGAAATTATATTTAGTCGATTTGACACAAAGTAAAATATTGTACAACTTTATGGTTGTTATTCAATGTTATTCAACATTCAGACTTGTATTCTAGTAAAAGGATTTGACACACACACGCACGCATGCACACACACACGCTTGAACTTACATGAAGCTGACAATGAGGAGGATGGTGGATATACTGTTAGGTCCGCCACCACGTGAACGTTCTCCCAGCTTTATATACGGAGAACCTAAAAAATAAAATATACAGGACAGGTTTTTTAGTGATCATTGTGTTTTTAATGTATATTTGATTTCTAACAGTGATAACTAACTACTGCTTCCAAGTCATTTTCATTTCAAAGTTCCACAAGGCAAAACAGCTAAAAAAAAAAAAAAACATTATTAAAAGGGTTATTTATGAATCTGACCAGTTTTCCCTTCTTTCTAAGTCTAAGACATTGTCTGAAAATTCCTCTTATTTCTTTGACATCCGATTACATTCAAGGATGAAAGACTGTTTGATTCACTATGACAACTCCCACCCTTAAAAATCCTGTTCAACCAAGTATCCAGTGATAAGAACACCTATTCCAGGTTGACTCTGATGAAGACACAGCAGTGTTTTAAAGGGTGCCCTGGAGGAGCGAGGTTTCCGTTTCTGTAAAGTCACACCAAACAGAACCACTAGAGGGTAGTATTGCACAGAAGATCGATTCAGGCTTTTTGTTTTGCTGGAGAGCACGAGCTTTAACATTGGTGGCAAAGATTGAAAGTCCCAAAAGTGACTTCTCAACAACTGTATCCTGGCTGACTTACTGGCGTCCCTCCTGTCCCTCTCCTCTCCGACTCCTCTGTCCCCTCGGTCTCCGCTGCCCATGCCTCCTCCCTCCCTCTCTCGCTCCTTGTCGCCCTGCCGTCGAGAGCAGGTGCGTTTGCGCCGGCGCAGGGCCGGTGGGGTCTTGGCAGCGTCTGCGCCCACTGCTTCGCCTGTGGTAACCACGGAAACCTCGGTCTGCATTAGCGTCTCCAGCTTGCTCACCTCGCTCTCTGCATGTGGGAAAGTAAATGGATGGAGGAATTCAAATACACAGGAAAGTCAGGTGAAGGGACAAATGCTGGCTCTCTTTCCAAACTGTCCCAACACGTCCTAAACATGGCTAATAGCCAATCGGAACACATTTTGAGGAAAGTAGTAAGTACCAACCAAATGAGAAAAAGTAGCACTTCTGTATCAGAGTGTATCAAGTAATGTACAAAATGCTAAAAACTTGGTTCCTTTCTTGGTATTTTATTCTTTGACCAGACATTGCTTTATTGGGTAATATTTTTAGATCATTTTAAGTATGTGTGGGTATTATGTTGGCAAAGTTCTTGTATGACTGTGTAAAAACAATAAACATGTTTAAATAATCTATTAAGTATGCATATATTTTCATTTCAAAAGTTTAACAACTGGATATAAGATTGTTCATTCTGCACAGTAAAGCTCAAGTCAAGTGAACTAACAATAAGCAGAACACATGTTGGAGTGAAGGGGGAATTTAAATACATATCAAGCTATCAAAAATGATTTTGGTATTGATACTGAAGCTCAGGTAGTGTTCTAACCACCATTCCTAGTTTTTAAAAGCCTTGATCTGTCAAAACAGAAAAGGTTTATCAGTCAAACCTAAATACACATAAACCATGGACCACATGAACAGACTCTCATCATCCCTCTCACAAGCATTGTTAATAGGGATCCATGATGCCTGCCAGCACATTCAGGCTACAACACACAAACGGACAATAGGAAGTGATCTTGTGTCTGCAACGTGAAACCGTGCATTTGGCTTTCGTGCCAAGAGCGTGCTGTTTACGCAGTTTCACTTTACTTTTGTTCAGTTATTTACAAAAGGGAAACAGGACTGAATATAGGTCAATTCAGTATCCACAAGCTGTGGGTATACAGAGATAAACTGAAAGAGGCCGAGCATGTGACTCACCCATATGTCTGTAGTACTCCTCAATGCCGCTCCAGGTGTTCTTTTCAATCAAAGCTTTCACCAGGCTCCACGGCTGCTTCCTGTAGCAGATGTCTGAGGAAACTCTGGGCAGAGGACAAGCAAACAAAACCTGCTTAAAATACATATAGACAATCTAATGGGTTTACAAAAAAATTAAATAAAGTTTCATGTTTTTCATAAGAACAATTCAACCTGCTCTATTTTGCTCTGGCATTATTAAATCAGTACTACAGTCCCTACGGACTGAGGTACTGCCAACCAAAATTACCCTAAAAACCTTTATACAGAATGGATTGCACTCAGATTATTAGTGGAAAAAGGCTCCAAATAAAGAAAACTACTGAAAGAGCTCCTGAGAAGCCGACATTGAGACAGTCAAAGCCTTTACTTAAATGAAACGTGTCTTGCAGCATCATTGCATAATATTCTATATAATAGTCTATTGAAGCTACTTTCAGTGAATACATTTCTGTCTTTTCTCCATGTGACTGTTAAACGCCGGTGCAAAATACCAAGAAAGATGTCTTTGCACTTTGATCATGAGATGCTGACATACATAGACCCACTGTACTTGTACTGGAAATATGCTGATGTGCCATCAAATCAAATAATAAAATACAATATGTTTAGCCAGTAATGTCTGCAGAAGTGAGAAAAGAAAAGTAATAAAAATGAAAGCAATAGCACCAGTAGGTGTTTATTGTTAGGACTGACTTTTGTTTTAAGTATCAGGAAGGGACGTTCGATGAAACAAAGGGAAAGAAAGCTCTGATGGGATTAACTCATAGGAGAGTTTCTGGTCCCCATGCTGAGGGACTTAACCACCAACAACTACAGTTTGCATCATATTTTATGTGTCAACATCTCTCTCTCTCTCTGGTTTGACTTTAGTGTTCCTTGTGCACTTCAGAACACTACAGCATATATTTAGCATTAAACCTATTCACTTCATACCCCCACTGATATTAATAGCTTCTATAACGTGGTGCTGCTCTTTATCCTCATATCGTGTTTAGTAAAAAAAAAAAATCATCATTATTAACATCAGCTTTCTCTGCCCTTTATCTAGCCCGTGAATGATCAACTGTAATATCAAAAAAGAAAAATAAACTTTGAGTCAAAGAAAGAAAGTACAACATCTGGGCCAACAGTTGTTTAGTCCAGCACACGTAAGAAACGCATATCTTGAATATAGTCAACACTTCAGTAACATACATGAAATAGACAAACTCTCATAGGAAAGCAAAGCATTCAACATGAGAGGAGAGTATGGTTTTCACATGTGGCTCTTCTGTTTTGACTGTGGTTTTCAATGGGTGAGCTCAAAGTTCCCAAAATAAATCCCACCCACAGCGATTACCTACCTGAGCCGACTCTTGTGCTTGTTGATGGAGGTGAGGCAGTATCTGTGGACAGTGTAGAAGTAGTCCTGGTAGGGGATGCCTGAGGTGATGACCTCCGAGTCCACCACGAAGCACTCGCCCCGGGCGCTGCTCTTATGCAACGTCTGGAAGCAGGTGGTGCATAGTTAATGGTATGCAAACTTTGGTTTCCTCTGATACATAACAAATGCATACTACTGACAGACATCTCTGCTAGTTGTGGCTTCTTAGGCTTCACACTATGATTAGCTAGCTGTGTAGAGGGGAGAAAGGAAGCAGGGTTGGAACTTCTCTCTAAAAGTATTTGTCACTTTTCACGTGAACACCCGATTGAAACTCTATGAATGTCTTCCAGGAGAGACAGTTCGAAAATTTGCGCCGTTACTTTTTACTATTTTACAGCCTTCAGCGAGTTTCTTTTACAACAATAAACACATTGCATTTTTGAGCAAAAAACACTTGAACAAGGACATGTCACAACATTTCACCAGGCAGTTTTTGCTCTGTTTAAATGTAGCAGTAGTATAGCATCGAAGCAAGAACTTGTTTGATTCTGAAAACAAAGATAAATCTAAATGCTTTGAAGGGGAAAAAACTGAAGGACTGATGAAGTTATAGTTTTAATTGTATTGCAGCAATGATTTGGTCTGAGCAGATGTTACATTATGATATAAACAAGCACAGTGTTTCTGTATCAGTTATTTACCTTTAGAAAAGCCTGTGTGCCAATGGGCTAAATAATTCAACTTAAAAAAGCCGGTGTTTGTCAAGGACTGACCTGTGTCTCCACCACAGGAGCAGTCTTAGGGCCAAGGGGGTTGTTGAGGGCGATGGTGTAGCTAAGCACACGGCTGGTACTCCCACTGCTGCTGTCGTGCTGCCATTCACCCACCGATAGGTCTAAGAGGGAGAGAGAAAAGAGACAAAGAACATGAGCAAATCAAGCGAGCACAAGATGCAAAAAGTCCCATGTGATTTTGTGAAAAATAAGAAAGGACAAGAGAGGTTGAGAATGTAATAAATCAAAAGGAGAGAGACCAAGAGAGCCAGAGGGGTCGAAAGGAAAGAGAGAGAGAGAGAGAGAAACAGAGATCCACCTCCTTCAAAAAAAAAAAAAAGAAATGCCCCAATTAGAGCTACACAATGTTCCCAAGCGAGCTGGGCTTCCAACTGGGGTAGCCACTGGCCAAATCAACTCCACAGCTTCACTTCGGTCATTTAAACTACTACAGAACAAAGTACAAAGTACACACAGCGTTTATGCAAAGATGACCTTAAGTATCAGTCTATCAAATAAAAAAAATGCTGTAAAGTCACAAAGCAGGGCATGAAAATACAGAGTGGCAAAGAAAATAAGATCCAGTAAGGGAGGGTGGTTAACACAGCGTGAACAGCTAGTGCTGCCCGCTCATTAGTGGCACAATCTAGTGGGCTACAACTAGGGATGGCGAAAACTAAACATTTTCTTGACCGGTCACCGAGCCTCATTAACCGGTTAAAACCGGTTAACTGTTTAGTTTAAAATATGCTACGCTATTTGAAATAACAGCCATTTTGAGCCGCGCCTGCAATTTCTCAACTCTGTCGCATCTCTCTCTCACACACACACACACACACACACACACACACACACACACACACACACACACACACACACACACACACACACACACACACACACACACACACACACACACACACACACACACACACACACACACACACACACACACACACACACACACACGTCACGTTTTTTAAAACCCCTACAGCGCGAAACAAGTCCCGCAAATGCGGCGCAGAGGAGCTTGTATGTAATCGGAGGAAAAATGGCTCCTTAGTTTCAAAATAGTTTGGGTACAACAAGCCAGGTGATTGCGTTTAAAATAAAGTCGTTTGTCTAGCGTTAGAAGCTCATTAGAAACATTGCCGCGGCTCATTTGAGAAAATGACAGCTCCGAAGAGACGCCGCTTTAGTTTGAGTGTAGTGCTAACAATAATAAATGAAAGATGATGATCATCACCTTATCTGTTACCACTGAAATGCAGATGTAATGTGTTTCCAAATATAAGCCCATCTTATGCGGAATAGGATAAAACAGGCACCTTCAGAATGCGTAAAACAGGCGATTAGACCTAACAAAATTAATTGTTTGGTTCCGGTTTCCGACCGACCCTGTCAATTAATGTGCGACCCAAATTTATTTTATGAGCTTGGGGAAGAAATGATACTAATTAAATAAATACACAAATAAAACGTTTAAGGCGAACTATAATTACATTTTTGCACAGCACTCTTGCGATGCAAGATGCCCGTTTTCCTCCAGCAATGCTGGAATGCCGATGTCGCCGCAGCGGCATTAACGTTGCCGTGTCCAGTTTGACGGCAGCAGCAGCGTGAGGGCGGCGCCTTCAACCAGCCCTCACCGGCCACGGCGGCCAGCTACAGCGCTACTGCAGCCGGGGAGCTTCACCACGTTAAACAGGGCAGATGAAACCACTCATGAACTATATGTTGTGTTTAAATGTCGTTCAAGAGGATGGCAACGTAGCAAGCAAACCCGATCAAATGAAAGGTAAACCCCCTTTAGAGTGCTCTAACGTTACAGCAAGTCCCTGGGGCTCATTGGAGGTGGCTAACAGCAGTGAAGCTAATGACAACTTCACAACACAATTCATTTGGATACAAGCGTTGCATTATGGAAGATAGACGGGATTCTGAACAGCGATGCACGCGCGCGCGCACACAGCAGAGCCGAGGTGTGTGCGTTACTTCACGCAGCACATGTAACTGGCTGGAAACGATAGCTACAGTTTAAACATTATTTACTTCCGCTGGCGCAGATGAACTAACGCTACACTCGTTAACTGTATAAGCCTACAATAAACCCTCCATAATTAAAGAGTCAATATTTATCAATACCCACCTACATGTTCTACAGGCAAATTTAAACATGTAGAAACCGATATTTCAGTCTGCTCTGCATGCGCTGTCCACTCTTGTTCACCGCGCTGTGCAAACAAAGCTCTACTCTGCAAATAACGACTTTACAAACAAGCTAAAATGAAAGATGTCAGTTTGTAGTCTGTTTCTTAGTTTGCAACGAATCTTGATTTTTGGACAAACTCTTGTAAATGTAGCTGCTGTCCAAACGAGCCATCCTCTCCGCTGGAGCGGTAAACCTGTGGCTGTATTTTAAGACCAAAACAAATACACGTGGCTACTTAATATGCACGTGAATTACATGTTTTCAATTTATTAAGCGACAACTGTACATGTAGTAACAGGTAGGCTATGTTATGAAAATATTGAGTATCCATCGCTACTGTAAAGGCAAAAAAATCCTACTTATCCCTTGCTGCCACTGGGAAAAAAAAAATATATATATATTTTTTTTTAACCGACTAACAATAATTTTGACCAACAATAATTTTGACCGGTTAACGTTGAAACGGTCAACCACCGGTCAAACGGTCATTGGTTAACATCCCTAGCTACAACATGTCTTTCGGGGATGGGGGGGGACTTCACTGCATTTGTATTTATCAGCTGGACAAATTAGTACTACAGCTGCTTCATACGAGCAACAAAACTTTTTAGAAAGGGAATACATCATCAAAAACATGTTTCCACAGATTAAAAGATGACAAGTTGAGGTTTTTGCAGGTGTATTCTTCTTATTGTACTGGATAACTAATAGAGCCAGACCGATACATTGGCGGGCTGATATGAGGCATTTACCAAACTATTGGTATCGGCATTTATAATGGCCGATAAATGAATATTTAAAAAATTAAATAAAAACGGACGAAACACCCTTCAACCAAGTTATGAGTGTCGGCGTTGCAGAGTTTGTCCACCAGAGGGCGCTCTACAACGTCCCTGTTGGCAACTCTGATTTTTTGTTGTTGTTATTGTTCAAAGGACTTTAAGTTTCATATCTTAAGTTTGTATTTTTATAAAAAAAAATTATCAGAACTTTAATATATTTTGATGTTCCTCTGTTGTGTTGTGACAATAAAACAAACAAGCTTATTTTTAAACAGCATTATCATTATTTTAGTAAGGACTCATAAATAACTACAAATAACTAATCTTAGGGAAATCCGTTTGTGTTTTGTAACGCGTTTCTGGATTATTTTTTTTAAAATATACATCGGCCGATATATCAGATTTTTAAATCACCAAATATTTGTATCGATATCGGGCTTAAAAATCCTTCATCAGTCGGGCTCTAATAACTAACAATGTGGCAAAAACACAAACAGATGCTTGGAGTGCACCAAATATCCCAGTATCAACATTAACAGCAAACATCAGGTTCCAGGGACAGACACAAAGAATGAGTAAGTGTCTTTTATTTCACTGACAGCAGCCTCAGTAGTTCAGAAAACAGCAGAGCAACAACAAACAATGGGCTCCAACCGTCACCGTTTCAACAGGAAAAACTTGCTCGCTTGCACAAATTAAACAAGTTAATGCAAGTTATGTAGGAAGATCACATCATTATCAAAGCTAAACACAGTTTTGCAGCATGAGAAAGAACTCACAGAGATCTTTCAAACACAGGTTAAATGACCCAAAACAAAAAGTGCCTTAATATTCCATCCTTAAAAATCAATGAGAGTTGTTTGACCATGAAGAAAAATTGTTTTGACCATCCTATTTGTGTGTGTTTTACCTACCAGTAAAGTGTCGCTGGGAGAAGAGGTGCTGGATGAAGTGTGTGTCAGCAGAGAATAGCAGGTCATGCAGCTTGTCTACACTGATGCGGACCACCGCGTTGATGTGCAGCCGCCCGCTCAGGTCAGCGCAGAACGACTCCACCTCACCTAAAAGTCGAGAAGAAAACAGAAATGATTAACCTTCTTTAGATTTGATTTTGAATCTACATTTTTGGGGTTAAACATTTATCCCTGATTTTGTCCTGAGCTATAAATCCTGCGCAGGTTCTCGTTCTAGAAATGCATCTAAAAAAATAAAAAAGGGTAAATTAAAACTTTTGCCATTGTATGTCAACATTAAGACTCATGCGTACGTTTGTTTTAAAAGTTACACTTGACACTTTAATAATCACACTTAACTCTAACGCCCTGATTAGGATTTCATTGCCAAATTAATTCAAGGGAATGGGTGAAGAAGGCCCACTGAGTTTCTGGTTTACACATTAACATCTGCTAATAAAGTATGCTATCTGTCAGGCATATCACAATCTTGTCATCTTGGAGACAATTTTAGGTTACTCATCTGACAATCTGCCAAAAAAACCTGCATTAATCTCCAAAGGACTTATTTATTTAAGAACAGATTCACCCAAAGAGCAGTAAATCAATCCATGTTAATGTTTGAAAAACATTCCCTGCAATTACTGTGGAAGGAAGAAGAGGTGGAAGCAATGAAGCAGAAACAAATGTATCGTTCACAGAGATCAGCAGGAAGGGGAAATAATAGAATTATAATAACCATTAACACCATTTATAAAGACAAGCTTAGTTCACAGTCAGATTAAAGCTAACAACCTTAACTGAGCCCAGTTAATTAAGAGGGCACTATCAGAGATGAATTGAAGATTTTTTGGAAGTCCAAGTCCAGTCTCAAGTCTTTGACCTTGAGTCCAAGTCCAGTCTCAAGTCTTTTGCCACGAGTCCAAGTCAAGTCTCTGGCCACCTGATGTCCCTAACACAGTATTGTTAACACATCCCTCTAGCCCTCGGACCTGGTGAAATATTAACCTAAGTTTGTCACATCATATGGATACAACTACAAAGATACAATTTGCCTGTTCCCAGCATTAGCACAAACACTTTGCGATGGTTAGCTTGTTACTTGTGACGATATATGCTAAATGTTAACATACCTTTCACATTAGCAAGTGACTGACCTATCTGGGGGGGTTTTCGAGATGCCTGATGAAGTTGATCCGGCATCATTTATCTTGGTGCCACACACCTTGCATGTAGCGGTTTGCTTACTGCCACTGTTAACCAAGTTAAGAAAGCAAAACTAATGACAAAAGGCACAACTCCAGGAGGACTTGGTGTCGCCATCGTCAATGCATTTTTTTTTTTTTAAATGTGAGCGCGTACACATAAAACATAGCGCATGTGTTATGGGTAGGGGACATGCAGCTCGTCATACGTTTCCCCAACATAAATGTGCCAATAAAACAAAATAGAAATACATGAATAAATTTAGATTTTAAAAGCAAGAATTGCATGAAAACAGGTTGTTGACGAGTCTCGAAGCTTGAGTCAAGTCTGAAGTCTTTTGGGTCGAGGCGCAAGTCAAGTCTGAAGTCAGCTGTTTGTGCGACTTAAGTGCAACTTGAGTTTCAGACTTGAGTCCCCATCTCTGGGCACTACACGTACAGAGAATAGAGTTTCAAAGTAGTATAACAGCATAAAATCCCATGAGTTTAAAGTCCTTAAAGTAGTTTTTTTAAACACTGGTGCCCTGATCTGATAGTAACTTGGCTGCAAGTTCATAATAAATGAGTGTAGTGTTTTCCCTGATTTGTAGTTCACTCAATTAAAAAAATTTTAAAAATTAAATAACACAATGTTTAAAAAAACAATGTATTTTAATCTAATCTTCATATAATTCACACTTTTTTTTTAAAATCTCGCTGGGTTCTTGGGGTGGTTTGTTCACCCAAACAACACTCACTCTCTTCTTGCGTGTCAGAGGAGTTGCTGGGATCTGTGGGCAGTTCCTCATCGTTGGTGATGTCCAATGAGGAGAGGTTTCCCAGACTGGTGGTTGGCGGGAGCAGCATGTGATTGGCTGACTCGGACAGGCTGTCCACACCCTCTTCCAGATTCTAATGCAGTGAGGGGGAAGGAAAACGCAGACAAGAGGAGAGTTAGCAAGAGGTTTGTAGGGAAATCACCCCATTGTCATATGACTTGAGCGGAAAGAGGCCTCAGCTGAGCTTGTGTTGATGCGGCAGACATGCCAATGCAGCTGTGCAATTAATGTGAAACCTCAGACAGTCAACACAGCACTGCATTTATTCACTTTAGCTTGGCTTTGGGCTGTCCGTAGATCAAGACTGCAGGGGAAACTACCAAAGCAGCTGTTTTTGAGCAGAACTGATTGGACATAGAACCAACCGGAGCACTTAAATGCTTAAATGCATCCTGTATTTCTTGTCTGGTATTTTTGATCTTTGTATTTGTATTTCCCTTCATTTTATTCTGTTTTAAGTGATGTTTATCCACTGCATTATTTTTGCCTTCTTTAAAAAGGTGCTCTAAGCGATGTTGGGTGACGTTACTTCATGGCAGTCTTAAATTACAAATCAAGCACTTTATTTCAATGGCTACTTTTCAGGTTTATTGTTTTCTTAAATTATTTTAAGGTGTTGGCAAAGGACATTTTGTGATGACCTGATTATATCGGTCTTATAATATGTAAGCAATCAATGCATCATCAAGGCTGTGTTGTAGATGTTGATGAAAGCCTTTTACCCTTGCACAGTTAACCATATGCAGTGCACCCATCCATATGATGCACATTGCACACATAATTTGGGTGATATGAATGTAAGATGACTGCAGTGACACTGATTTGTGTTTTTGTTTATTATTTTTAAAAGAAATGGCAGAGCAGATTCCAAAAACAAATCCAGTGTGGCAGGGTTTACATTTTTATGATGTAAATTGAGGGAGCAAAAGCAGTATCGGCTCCAAATATCAGCTCAAGAAAATCTGCAGCCCGTATCGGTCATCGGCTAAGGCTGATGAAAAAGAAAATAAATCTGTATCGGCACTAAGAAATCCATATCGGTCAATCCCTAAATCACAGCTGGCTAGATACCAGTTTTTACTTGCTAAAACACTGACATTACAGGTCAGTTGAACATTGATTACACTGCGTAAAAATGTATTGTACGTTTAGATTTTGTTTTTGCACAATGCGAAAAAAACTCACAACAACAGCCCCGTAAATGTTATGCGAATAGTTACACTATATGTGCACCTGCTGAAGTTTATGAGACTGTTATGACTCCAGCTGGTTAGCCAGCTCTGGCTGACTGCTATATATAGTGAATATAGCGGTCACATCTACGTGAGGGACAGACCAAAAAGAAGACTCTGCACACAGATCTAAGCTCTCTGTTTGAGTTTGTTGACTAGGTATTATCTTTGGTTATGAGAGGTGAAGCCAAGGGAGTCAACGGAGCAGTGTGTGGATTCTACTTAATTCAGTCCATCCTGGCCATGCTGCTAATGCTAGCTAGTCAGATGTCTGCAAACGTCAGGCTGCCGTCTTAAAACACAAATAGCAGGAGCAGATGAATTAGTGAGCAGACTTTTCTGAACTGTCCGTGATAAATCTGATTATTAAAAGTGGACTTCTCTACTCTAAGCATTTGATACTGACAGTCCACAGCTCTAAAGCTGTAGTTTCTGAATATGCATAATGTTGACCGCCTTGCAGCTGGTGCAGGTCTTTTACAGTTCTTGCTCAATTGTATTGCATGTGAAGTAATACAAAATAAGACATCTGATGAGATCAGAGTATGCATACATTGATGACTAGCTTTTGCAATGTTGCATGTGTGTATGTGTGAGTGTCCAGAGGAACACTCACAAAGGAAGCAGCAGTAGAGGCCGGAGCGGAGGCAGAGGCGTTGGTTGGGAGTGGTGGATGGCAGCGAACCGTGGGAGCTGGGCGGGCTGGGTTCGAGGGGGTCAGAGCTGAGTCTGCGTCCAGACGACGAAAGCACCTCTATGGGCAGAAATGAGGCAGAGGAAGGGAGAGAGGAGCCTGCGAGGTTGGTAGCTGAGGGAGCTCTGGCTAGACCGCAGGGCACCAGGGGAGGGGGAGAGCTGCCCGTAGAGGGAACCGACACTGAGCTCAGGTCTAGTAGGTCTGTAACCGACACTGACTCATCACCTGGCCTGGGAAACACAGGGAGAGGAAGCGAGAGTGCGTGAGACAGAGACACATACAGAGAAAGTGTGTGAGAAAGAGCCAAGTGCTACTTAGAGCTTGTTAGAACTAGTTGTTAGCAATCTTTAACCAACCAGGCATTTAATGCAATCGTTAAGCTAGCTCAGCTGGCATAAAAAAATAAATATTTAATAAAACTTAAATTAATAACTTGAATAGGTTCTGCTTAAAAAAAAAAACCCTCCTGTCTTCAGTATCCACTTATTTGATTAAAGAGCTAACTAAGCCCTCAAGCTTCATGTATGTCAGTTGGTCTGGTGGTATTTGCACATACATGTAACTGGAGAACCTGAGGATCGTTTCCTTTACAGCTTTTTCTGTTTTAACAAGTAAACACAGTAATATTACACATTTGTCCATCCCTTTTGTTATACTAGTAAGGTATTTATTTACATAAATGTTGCTTGAATGTCAGTGATAGTAAACAAAGTTCCCAGCGCTAGCACAGGAAGAGACAGCACAATTAATGATGCATAGTAGTTTTCTTGAACTTGACAATCAATAGTAATTAGTATTATATTAAACAAAATAAGCGTATTCCACAATTTACTGCAAAAATTTTACTTATGTTTGTAACCTACTCAAATAACACAGAAAGAAATTACCAATTACACATGACCCTCACACAAACTACTTACTCTTTTAGTCAGTGTGTTAACATGCCTGCACACATACAAATAGAATGCACTGAACCATTTATTAACATGGTTTTACACAGGAATCACTCACAGTAGGCCGTTCATGTGTTCAGTGGTGGGAGAGACATAGTCGTCGTCTTCACTAGTGAGGCCCAGTTCAGTGCCGTAACACTGGTGTACGATGTGCCAGAGCTCTTTGGGGGATAGGGACTGTAAAATAAACACAAATATTCTTATTCAGTAGTTAATTAGGACCAAATTAAAATGGCTGATAACCGACGGGGGACATCCGCACAGCCACTTCATTATCAGGATAATACAATTAAAAAATTCACAACCCATCAGATTTATCTTTTTGATGACATTAAAATAGCCAATCAACTTATTTTTGGTCTTTTTTTGTTGTCAGACTTTGAAATGTGTTGCCTTAAGATAGACAATGTTGAATTTTGCTGATCTCCATTATGACAAATTTAATCCATCCTATCAGCAAGTAAGTAGGTTTGAAGTTAACATCTCTGATTCTAATCAAACTAAAGCATTTGATAATTGTTCTTGGCAGTGATTTCATATTTATTTGACAGCCTTTTACAGGTGAAACATTAAGTCAATGCCTCGTGTCGCTGTCTGTTACCATGGGCTTTAATCCTAAACTGCTGTGTTTCTGCACCAATGGTGTCCAACTAAATGTCTATATTCAAATGCAGCAAATAACAGTGATTTAAACTGTTCTCCCAAGCCTGTGTTTGAGGCCATCTCTTGCTTGTTGACACTGTTCTATTCTAAGATGATAAATACTAGTCGTGTCACACCAGGCAGCAGCATAAACCGGCAGGAGGGTGGGAGAGGAGATTGTACCTTTTCCAACAATGCGTTCTGCCACAGACGGAAAATCATCATGAAGCTGCGATCCCTTGCTCCAAAAGATGTGAAGAAGTGCTGGACAGGAAGGAAGAAAGAAGAAAAAGTTCATTTGACTGATGGTTTCCCTCTGTTGGGATGTTTACTTTGTTACACTCAGTGGAGCTAAAGATAAGTCAGCTCATTTCATACTTCTTCACTAGCAAAAACGGATAATTTGAAGTGAACAGTATCAAAGCTAGCACTTGTCATGCTTTTGTAGCAGCAACTAAACTGTAAAGGATAAAGAATCATGTGTCAACACACTACAGAAATGTGCTTTTGGACTAAAATTCAGTTCTTGGGGGGCCCAAACTAGTTCATTCTGCTCGAGTCTGACCTTCTCATTGTCAGTGCTGATCTGGATGGCGTTTGGGATGAGCTTGGCAGTCTTCTCCTTGGTCATAGAGGTCACGTCTTTCAGCAGGATAGTGATCTGTACAGGGAAGGAGAAAGATTTATTGTGTGTGTGCTTCAGTGTGTATTTCTGTGCACAATACTCTTATCTCAACAAGGGCCTGAGCCTATCTATATTGATCTGCAAACAAGTGCATTTAAAAGGAATTCTTATCTAATGGCAGGTGTGACATTAACTAGGCTGCGCGTGCAAATGTGTACACAGTGTGTCCATGACTTACAGTGGTTTCCCAGCGGAAGATGTTACTGTAGAAACAGAGCCAATTCTCTGACAGATAAAGGCGGCCCTGAAGCAGTATGTCCTTCTGCAGAGCGCAAGAGTAGTCTGAGGAAAGGAACAGGAAAAGGTCAATTAAAATGAGCTTGTAAAACTGGCTTGTATCAAAAAATCCTTTTTAACAATTCAAGAGGTTAAGTTTAAATTAATGGGATCTGATGTTGATGTATTTAATCTTTGTGAGTGTGTGGTGCCACAGGGGTGGCTCGCTCCACATTAGGTCTGCACACACAGTGTTTTAACTTTGACACCTACAGTATGTGTCTCACTCACCCACTATAAGTCGCTCCGTGTCAGGAAGTTTCTTAAAGAGTTTACGAAAATCCTCGTTCCGCTGTTTGTATGTAGGACTGAGAACCTTAGGGTGAGGACAGGAAATAAAGCATGTTATTTCACTTCACAACTAGCCAGCACATCAGGGCTATGCTGAAATGTTTGGCTTAATATCTAAAAGATTAACAGTTTTTCATTGATAAGCATTTTACTTGGTAACTAGTTCCACTCAACTGGAACTTAAACAGACAAACCTCAGCAAAGTCATGTAGCCTGGAGTGGAAATGTGGAATGAGTGGCTGTTAATGTGTACTTACATTGTACCAGCTCTGCATTTTCTGTAAAGAAAAGAACAGTATATTTAGTAGTGAACAGTATTAAAATGTCTCTTCAACAATAAAAAAAGATTAGAGTACAAACGTCACACAGTAACACACTTCACACTAAAGTAACACACTTCAATATCTGTATGCATGTGATACTGCCAGTGCAGGCCCACAGGCTACGCATGTTTCATGTAACCTTGAGGTTTTGCCGTTTTCAGCACTTCTCCATTTTAAAAAAAGGTGCGTGTCAGTGACCATCTGTCATGAACAATCATTAGTATCATTAGTAACAAGCTGTTCTTTTCACAACAATGAGCCTGAGATAAAAGAGATGTGAAAGCTTGTATGAAACCATCAGGCACACAGAACTACAGGAACTGGCTAGGTAAATTGTCAGAGAGCAAACATGCCAACCTTTTAAAGTCCACTGACAGAAACACTCAGCACTGTAACAGCTCACACGGCTAAAATTAAAGAAATTGATGATGATCTTAAATACCAAAATGTTTCTTGGCAGGGGAAATGGCTATATGTGTGTGTGGTGTGAAGTGGAATGCAATTTCCCCTGCCAAGAAACATTTTGGTATTTAAGATCATCATCAATTTCTTTCAAAAGTCTAACTGAAAATGCAGGTAAAACTTCAGACTAATTGAAAAATCTGTTAGAATGATGCCTTCATGTGCAACTGTTTGTTAGCTTGTTATTAACTGTTGTGTTAGATCAAACTGTGCAAAGTCACCATGAAAGAGATTTGAGTCTTCTACTCAAACACATAAAGCTTACATACCAATCATACTGTATATTGAACTAGAACACTGGTAGAAAGCTCTTGCCTTTAGCCTCACCTCTCCATATCTGCATATCTACAGACCTCTCGCCAGCAGTAGATTTAGAAATTAAGCCTAGCACCCATCTATAACATATCACCTTGATCACGGATATTGCGAGTTACCTTGGCATTGCGGCTGAAGTGGCGAGAAGCAAGTGGGTAGGCGGATGTGAGGGAGGAGGCAGAGGGTATGGAGGGCAGAGGGCTATCCGAACCTCCTCCTCCTCCTCCAACACTGCTCTTCTCTCCTCCTCCCTCGCTCTCACTGGCCCTGCCTCCCCCGAGGACCCTGCGCCGCAGGGAGGGAGAGCTGCCGGGGGTGCTACGTGGAGAGTTACTGGCCGTACTGGAGAGAAAATAATGACACAGAGAGAGATTTAACTCAGAGGAGAGATAGAGAGCTAGAGAGAGAAGGAAACTCTTTCATATTTAATTTCAAAATTAAAGGCTGCAGGCGTTTCCTGTTTGATAATAGCATGCCATCTCAAACTGCCTACTGAAGACCAAAGAAAAAACCATGTACTGCCAGTTTGATCAGCTGAACTTTAACTGGTACAGCAGCCAGACAGTCAGGTATTTAAAGCATTTCAGTAATGGGACTTCCAATCAAGAAGACTGTCCAATCAAGAAGTGTTACTACACAACACCCACATTTTCCCTTAGAATTACACTACCAGGAATATCATGAACTTCAGAGAGTTTGAGCTGTAATTTACAGATCTGACTATTTTAAGACTAAAACGCAACATTAGACATAGACGCAGAAAAAGGCTGCACAGTGGTCTTGACTTTGAAGTAACAGCATGGTCAGGACTCAATTAGTCAATTGACAGAAATGTGATCAATAACAATTATGACAGACAATCGACTAAATAGGCCTAAACAATCACAAGACCACTATTTACTTATGATTGCCAGTGATTTTATTTTACATTTGATATGCTTTACACTTTAAAGACAGTCTGTGATTCTAATCCAATACACAATGTCAAATTCAGCGAATATCTCTTCCCTCTCCCACGTCCTCGCCCACAAGGAACAGAGCTACACCAGGATAATAAAATGTAAATAAGATCGGATATATTATTTTGCCAACTTGGTATACAAATATGAATTTGTTTGGGTGTTGAATTCAAATAATCTCTCTCCAGAAATTCTGACTCCACCTTTAACCACAAAATAATGGTTCAGACTCTAGTGTCCTCATCAGGGTCATCCTACCGCCGCCAAATAATTTGCATTTAATGTTCACGCCAGTGACACGCGTAAATGACTATATTTACGCCACAGCACAGTTTCCATGGTTCCACGTCATTCCTCTGTAAGTAAAACAACCGCCACTATCACCTTTAGTCATCTTAGAATTTTGCCTTTTTTGTCTTTTAAACTAACACACACAAAACAAATTGTATACCACTGTCCAGAGCCATAGAGACCTGACCCTTATCCCGAGCAGACACCTTGAATCAGATGTACTGCCCCAAGTGCTAGCTTTATAGAAGTAAACTCTACACATAAGATAGCCTCCAATTTGATAGACGCTCTGCTCACTTACTAAACAGTATGCTGCAGTGGCTGCTTCTGGGCTACAGTTGCTAGATTCATTAATGATGCCAGACCAAGATCTCATCACTTCATTTGCTCCCTTTGAGCCAAACTGCTACACACACACACACACACACACACACACACACACACACACACCAAACAAGCGCTTACCTCAAATTATCCTCAGAGTTTTTGCTACCTCCATGATGACGTGATGATTTTTGTATTAATTCCCCTCCCCCTGATTTATGCAGCGAATGGTGAATCCACCAGTTAATTTTTATCCTGATTTCTTCCATCTAGCTCTCCATTTTATCTTTTTCCAGCCCAACTGGAGTCTTAAGTAGACTGATTGGTGCTAGGACGGAGTTGGGCAAAAAAGCTTCTCTAAAAAATTGGTCAACATCCTGTACAACTTTTCCCACCCCTGTCAGTCTGTAACTCACGCAAAGTGCAACACATCTTTTGTAATAACCTCTATATTGCACACTGTGCTGCTGCCAGTGACAGGAGCTGGAGAGGGAAAGGGGGAGTCAAAATGATCACCTTCTCGCACAATCGGGCAGCAGGTCGCTGTAAAGAGGCTTGTTGTTGTGCGTAATGGTAAGTAAATGCGACTGAGTGTGGCCATGATGTGAAACTGTCAGCACGTGTTTACAATCTGTCAGCAGCACATATGTAAAAGGTTAACCGGCAGCATAATTTATCTTGTGTAGTTAACCTTAATGAATAATAAAGCGAAGCGAGCTAAAAAGATGAGCTAATGGTACAGCTAGCACACCGGTCCAGCTACCCAAAACAATACAGTCCAGTAACACTAGCTATATAACTGGACAAACACGCAAGAAACTGAACAACGCCAAATATGATAATAAATACGAATTATATAATTCGTTAAAATCATAAAGCACTCGATTGTGCAAGGGTGGAGACTGCTATGGTCAGTGAAATGGGGTGGAGGTGTTGAGGGGGCTTTACCGTTAGTAACGTGAGAATGAATGAGCACCGACAGCATGAACATAAACACACAGCTAGCTAGCTATCAGTTTACAGCTAATATCAGACTGTGACTGCACACCTGTTTTTACATAGACGACGCCTGTCCCACCCATGTTATCAGTGGGATTTGCAAAGCTGTGAGTCATCTGACCACGACAAACATCCATGGACGGTATAGGAGGACCACAGACAGATCACTGCATAGCATGTATACTATTCATTACACTAGAGGAGACTCTCTTTTGTCACTTACTCGAACATGTCATGAGGCGTTTGCGATCCAACTGATATCCACAAGAACACTCACACGCTGCTGCTCACTATTGTATCAATATGGTGTTTCTGGTGTGTGTGTGTGTGTGTGTGTGTGTGTGTGTGTGTGTGTGTGTGTGTGTGTGTGTGTGTGTGTATGCCGCTAAAGCAAGCCAGACGCTACAGGGGTGTATGTCCGCTCTTCTGCCTTGTTTTCATCGCTTGGTCTCGGGGTAGAAATGCGCCCATCGTCCACCGTCCAGCGGTCGGATGTTATTTTCTCATTGTTGCCGACCTTCCCTGCATTTTGCAGCCAGGTACCGGACGGACCGCTGCTCTTTATGCCGTTAGCAGGATCCGGTAACGGGCTGCAGTCTCTGCATCCATCCGTAATCCCCTTTGCAACAAGGGAGAGGGTGGGTGGAGGGAGGGAGGGAAGAGGAGGAGGCGGCTCCATGTGTTGAGTGAGGCCTTGCTTTTTTACAGTGAGGTAGTGCTGAACTGGGGGAACCGATAAGGAAGATAAGGCATAGTCAAAACTGAAGGGGTTTATCTGAATTCAGAGGGACCAGTACCGCACAGACAATAGGTCACAAATCACATTTACTAACATAGTTATCTTTTCAATGGATGCCTTTTTTAGCATGTGAAATCCTGACTTTTGCAGGCCCTGTATGCTTCTTTTATTCATTACCAAACAGATGACCAAAACAAGCTTGAGCAATTCAATTCTCAGATTCATATGTGGGGATCTGTAGCATTTCCAACACTGGTACTGTGAGTTTTAAGAGACTGAGATTGATCCTCATGAGTAAACTATTAAGTGTAATATTTTGATAATTGGTGTATGCCATTTTTAAGCAGAAGTAACAAAATCCCAATGGTTCCGACTCCTCACATGTAGATAAATGCCTTTTACTTATTCCTCTGTGATAGTGATTTAAATATCTTTTGATTTTGGACTGTTGGTTGGATAAAATAAGCAGCTTGACGATCACCTTCTGGTCTCTGGGAAACTGTCATAGGAACGTTTGACTATTTTCTGATATTTTATAGACCAAACAATTATTCAAAAACATATGTGGCAGATTATACAGCCCCCCCGTTTTTTTTCAGTCTATATCTTCCAAAAATGAAAATGTCTAAAATATAAAAAGGGATGTTATTAGATTGCTTATTACTTGGGATGAATACCTTCACACTGTCAGATGGAAGTTAAAAAAAACTAAAACAAAAAACAGGTTAAACATGACTAGCATTGTAAACATATAGACCATGGCTGCCTGTGGTGAATCCACCTGGCCATAGCCCAGAGCCTATGCAATCCCTTAACCCTCAATCTCTCTGGCCATCCCTCTGGATTAGAGTCCACATCATAATCCAGGCTGGGCTGAGCTAGGCCAACATCTCCACCATTCAGTCTCCCTCTCTGTAATCTGTTTTTTCTGAGGTTCGCCAATGGCCTATAATAATGACGTGGAGTTTCATGGGCTGGGTGGAGATTGAGGAAGGGGCAATACAGACACTGAAAGGAGTTTAGAAGAATAGCGGGATATATGTTCAGGAGTTGGGTATACACAATGTAAAAGGTGCTACTTGTATGCCTTTTCCTTTCTGCCAACAGAAAATGTCTTATTTCAACAGAGCAAGAGAAAGGACAGAACAATATATTCTTGGCTAATCAGGAGATTGTAGCTTCTGGCATAAACACCGTGCAGACTCCAAAGAATCTAGGTTAAACACAATCCATAATATAAAAGAAACCACTAAATAAAAGATCATTACTAAAAAACAAAAAAAAAAAAAAAAAACAGGTTCAAAGTCAAATACAATGGAGCTGGCCATGAGATACAGTCCAGCAACAGTGAAATAAACTTTAGAAGAATGTCTGAAATCAGGTCCAAAAGTGGATTGATAATCAAGAGTGAATGTAAACTCCCCAACTGAATTTAGAATAAACTTTATGTAGACTATGTGAACCAGGAAAAGTCAAAGCTGAACCGATACAGTGTGGCAGAAAAATAAAGAGAGGTCACAATTACAATCAATCGCAATCAGTCAGCGGGTCACTGTGTTGGAGATTTTCATAGAACATACAAAGATATCGACAGTTTCATCAGCGCCCTTGTACTGCAAGTAGTCACACTAGCAGATTGGTCATTTCTGGCCAAGGTCAAGAAGGAAGATATTGGGTTGATTTAGATGTTCTCAAATAAAATGCCTCACAGGCACAGAAGATACAACTAGTAACACAGGGAAACCATTTAAAGCCACCTCTGACATTTCATTTGTTTAGAAGCTACAGCCACACATGCTTAGCAACCAAGATCTTTTGGTGTCCTCTCTGAATCCTATCACTGCTGTGGGCGCCATCCTTTGAGGCAGCCCACTCACTCGGACATTTCCAATACATAATGCATGCGTCTAGGGCCCGTTTGTGCCTGTATTTGGGCCTGTGTGCGTTATTATACTGTATATAACAGAGCGAAAAAATGTAATTGCCCCTTGCGGGATTAATGAAGTATACCTTCCTACTTCTTCTTCTGATACATCTTCTATGGATACTCTTCCTTTAGTAATTTACTGTGCAACAATCTGTCTGAGGAGCTTTTTATAGCAGGCCTGGTTTTAAGGCATGATATACGTATAGGCCCTGTTCAGACAGTACATCTTTCAGACCAAAACTGTAACAGTCCGAATAGGTCAACACGGGTCTTTAGACCTGGCCTTGCATCCAACCAGTGTTTAAAGTAGATCGGAGACTGCTTTATTTAAAAGTTAGAACACAAGTTTCTATAATACTTATAAAATCACTATATGGTAACTATAGAATTATTACAAGACTACCAAGACTATGTAGTACACACTGGAAGGGCCTCCCTTTCTCAACCATAATTCCTGCTCTTCTCAATATCAAAAGATATTTGAACGTGATCATAGACTGTGAGCTGCTGCAATAAGTTTCTATAAGGAAGCCAAATAAAGAACTCGTAATGGCATGCCTTGTCCCCACTGACATGATGAAATTCAATGAACTGATCCAAGTCAATGATAGGAAGATTTAGCTTAGACTGTCTGCGGTTCACAACGACTCTTCAATGCATCTCGAGTGGCATTTGTGTCAACTGCCCACAACTGATTTTATCTACAAGAAACTTTCCACTGTTAAACACGAAAAATAAACATTTGCCATAAGGCCGCATGGCAGCGCAGCAGCTTGCCTTTGGGGAAGATGTTTGTCTTCTCCAAGTTGTTTGAAGAATGCAAATCAACTGTGTCTGGAGAGCCTGTCATGCTGTACAAATACTTCAGTCAAAGTATTCAATGTGGTTTTCTTGCCATCATTTATTTAAATTTGAAGCAGTATTGGATGACCAAAGATTAGTTTTAGTGCCAAGTGTGAATAGGGTTAATTATTTCTTTCATAACTTATCCGATTTATGGTTTACTTAACCCTAGACATTTGTTTGCTGGAGCATTATTCTGAAAAGGCGTGTTAGGATTTACCAAACATTATTTAATCTTAAATCTTTCCCTTGCTTTATAAACATACGGTTTTTATAATTAAAAAAAAACTCTGTCAAACCATCATTGGAAGGGTCATAACTAAAATCTGGATATAAAGTTTTGTTAATATCCAGCAAAACAATAAAACTGAGTTAGAGCTGCAAAGATTAATCAATTAATTGTCAACTATTACATATATTGCCAACTAAGTTAAAATTCTCTGATTCCAGCTTCTTAAATGTGAAAATAGTTTCTCGTTTCTTCACTCCTCTATGACAGTAAACTGAATATTTTTGAGTTGTGGACAGAGAAATTTTAGGACGTCATCTTGGGCTTTAGAAAACACTGATCAACATTTTTCTGACATTTTATCGACAGTGAAAATAATCGTTAGTTGCAGCCCTAAACTGGGTCAATAAAATGATGTGTAAATAAAGAGGACAAGGGCACAGCTGTTCATATGGAGCACAAGAGAGGATCACCCTCTGCAGTGGTCCCCCAGAACCTCCTCTGATTGGGCTCGCGTGACATCATCAGACTAAGAGCCCGTTCCCATTGGCTGAAAGTGATGTCATGCTTCAGAGGAAGGATAAATGGCGCATGAACCCCGCCTCTAGCTCCCTGTGACCCAGCTCTGTTCTTCTTCATAGCCACAACAGCCGTCTCACTTTCTTTGTTTACAGTTTAAATAACCTTGCCGTTCTCTTATTTCAACCGGTCACTCTTCTTTAAAGCATATACTATTCTTTTAAAATAGCAATAAATTGCAGGGCAAACTGTACGTATGTATGTTTTAGTTCTGGGTAGCAAAGACATTTCTTGTTCATCACTGAAATTCAACCACCCGATTGTGGCCGGCTTTTTTTTTTTAAATAACGTGATAGTGTACCATGAATCAACTCAACTTAGTCAGGATTTTAACGGTGTAATCGGTTCTCCCTAGTTTTAGCCATTAGCTAATTAACGCCACCCTGATCCAAAATAGTTGACCTTCTGTAACATTTGAGAAAAGTCGACTAAGCGTAAATCTGTCAGATGTACGGCTTTTTTACTCCCAACCAGCAAGCACAAATGAGAGGCTACTCACTCCAGTCAGTCACTGCAGCCAAATCTGGTCTCAGAAGGCCTGAATGCAAATTGGCTGAGGTTTTACAAAGCTGATTGCGTGGAATACCCATGAGACAGTCAAACATAGTGCTGACGGTGTGGTTGCTCTGCTTAAGCCACTGAACCTTATGAGGTGCTGGTGCTTTAAGATGAGTGAGCCCATCCTCAAAGAGAAAAACGGTCAACTGAATGAAGGAAGGAAGGAACGCGGCACACTAGCGCTTTATTTCATTATTTCTTTCATCATAATTTCTTTAATCTTTGGCTGGTTATTTAAGGGTGAATCCAGCACACTAACCTGCAGCTCTCCCAGTCAGAGTCTCTGCTGAGCAGGCTCCTGAGGGACCAACGGGAGCGCCGGCTGGGAGAGGGACTACGAGACCAGGAGCGAGACGGCGGCAGGAGGAGGTCCTGTGAAGGGCTGTCCTGACCTTGCTCTTCCCCCTCTCTCTGACTGGCCACAGAGGGAGAGGGCGAGGGGCTGCGATGTCGAATGGTGCCCTTCTCTGCAGTTTCCTCTACTACAATATGCGGTTTTTTGCACCATTGTCGCTTAGGAGTGCAGCATTGCTCTTCCTCGTTACATTTCCTGGTTCGGGTCCTGCTGCGGTGGGATCGACCATGGCGGCTAGAGCGTGAAGGTCTGGGGCTAGGTGAGCGAGACCAGGACTCCGTATCAGAGGATGGTGGCAGGATAGTCAGCGTAGGAACCGGAATGGGCTGAGCCAGAGTGATGCCTTCTAGTCCCACAGGAGAGGACATAGTCATCTTCAAAGCTTTTCAGTCAAATCAAGGGCACCAACAAGGGCTTGTTGCATTTTTGAAGTTAAGATTGACCCATGATGACAGACCGAGATGGTTTAGTCATGCTTGTGTTTGATTTATTTTAGAAACAGGATGGGTAAACACAATAAACAGTCCCTCCGGGCAAATCCAGTCTGATATAAAGTTACACTATCCTAAAGTAAAGCTGATTCAGTAGTCTCCATATTTTCTGTTAAGTGTTGGGTAAGTAAACATTTCCCAAGAGATAAAACCGTTTTTCACAAGTCAACACTGTTGTAGATGTGAAAATGATGAAACAGGAAGCTGGGAGGTGTGTCACATCATTTCACAGGCCTTTTCAATTTGTGTTCATTGGGCAATCCATTTTCAGTTGTCCAATGTGGATTTATGTTGGTAAAGAGTGACTTAATGCTCCATCTTCCCTTTTCTGTGTTAAGCTTATGAGCTTCACCCCTTCCTCCTCAGCACCTCTTGCAATGTCTTCCCATTGGCAGACTTCAAGCCTGCATTTGCATAATCAGGCTCATCTTTGCAAGAGTTGAAGTCTCAGACAAAGACAGATCTGTGTCTGGAAGTAGCTACCTGAGGAGTGACAAGAGCAGAAACTTTGCATTCAAAAGGCAGGCCTACATCTGACTTACTGCAACTTTTCTAAAATGTTTTTACCACAAAAACAAATGACTGCAAGACCAGGGCTATTGCTGTCTGGTCTTTGATACTGTCTGCTTTGCCATTTCTGGGAATATGAGGTATCATATGATGATGATGTATTTGCAATGAATTACTGTTGCCATTAGAGGGCCGATCAATAGAATGTATATATAGCGTGTATTTTATTTTGTCATTTTTGCCTAGGTTTGGAGAACTGATAATCACTTTAGCTCCATATTTTAAGATGGTCTCCCTTCAAGTAACTCAGAAATAGCTAAAACTGGGTGAACATGGGACCAGCTGACTCACACCAGTCACTGTGCATTTATCAGTGGACAGGATTAAACACCAAGAGAAAAACTGAACCCCTGTGTGGTGCAAGGAAAGCCCATACAGATCAGTCCCTGGGCAAAATAGCAGGTACTCCATCCAAGAACATGAATTTCCAAACCTTGGACTTACAAAAACACAGCTGGTCCTGAAACAGTCCACAAAGAACAACACACAATCTCACACAGCAACTGTCCGACACTGCAGCAGACACAGACAACACCTTTTGAAAATACAGTTCATACAGCTCATAACATGGTCTAATTGCCACTATAAACTATCAAGGCCATAACTACATAAAAAAAAAAAAAATACTCCAGATGTGTCCTCCAACAGGGAAGGATCGTGTGTGTATGTCACTCCATTGTTTGCCTTCAAAGCAGTCACATCCAAGGCAAGGGCCAAGCACGTCTGACAGTATTTGCTGTGATCTGTTTGAACAAAACCAATCTTGGCATCTAGATTTGTTTGTCCACAGTAATCCACCATAATCCCCGTGCAGCCTTCACTCTTTGGTCCAGACAAGTATGATCGTTTTAGCCATTAAACACGGGCCACGTCAAGATGTAATCGCACAACACTACACGGACCACAGCCATTTCAGACGCGGAACACTACGGCACAAACAAGCAAATACATGTCTGCAGTGTGAAGCAAGTGTTCAGGAACAGCTGCTCTTCTGATATCAAGTCCATTACTCAACATTGTTGTTGTTGTTGCTCTATACATTTTGGCTTAAGAAACGCAGCACTAGAATGAACTGCAGTTATGTGAAACGCCCCCAACCACTGATATCTGTTGGCACGACTTTATTGCGTGCAGTTAAACACAGAAGAATAGCATGCTTTCATAATGAAATCGGGTTTAATATAATTGCACAGAATAAAACGCTGCAGCCTGGGAAGACTAAAGTTGAAACTCCTACCTCCCATTGGATGAGTTTCCTCCGTTTCTGCTATCTTGCTCGGCTTCGAAAACAAGCCGAGCGACAGTGCGGGAAGTAATGTTAAAATCCACTTTTTCACAGGAACACATCAACATTCTTAGTTGCGTAAAGACGCATCTGCCGGCTGTAGCTAACAGTTAGCCTTTAGCCAGCTAACGCTAAACACAGCCAAGTATAGCTACCTTAGCCCCCCGGCCTCTGAAGGCCGACAGCTCACAAAAGATGACTATCTGGCTAGAAGGCTTTAACTTCCAGCAGATGAAGTACCACGCCGACGTCTTTCATTTTCCCTTTTATACGCCCCGGTACAAAACACTGTTATTAAAGTAAATGTAAAGCTAACAACCAAAGTTAGCTTAGCATTAATGGCGTACTAACTTGGTTTTAAAGTAACAGACAGTTTTTTTTGTCGAAAAGTGAAAAAGGAACGCCAGTCACTCGGCCGAGTAGGTGGGGGGTAACGAGAAGTCTCATGTAGAAAAGTATTGTCCCTGCTACGTATTTGTATACGACATAGATCCACGAACACTCTCAATATCGGCATTCTACATATTATAAAAACAAAAAACGTTTATTAATATGTAATCAAATGTACACAACCATCAGCAAATCAAAACGGCCACCCCTCAGACAAACTTTGTGGTACAGTCCGGGAAAATAACTGTCCAGAGGATGTGGCGAGAGAAGAAGAAACGTGTTTACATCAAACAACCAAAAAACATCGAACGTTTGCATTTTACTTTAACAACCACAATCTAATTATTAAGTTAAAACAAATCGACCACGTTGCATGCATGACCTGGGCCTGCAGTTACAGAGAAACTAATTAAGCAACCCCATACAGTTTGGTTTATCGTAGTAAAGACACCACAGCATTTTCTCAGTACACGAGCAACAAGACCTACAGGTAAATCCGGTAAATCCACAGATTTCAGAGTTAATATGAAGGGAGCTGTTATGTGACCAAAATGAATTGACAGAAACATTGCGACCCCTTGTGTCTAAAGCGGTTCTGTGCAGTCATTATTTGCAGTCTGATAACTCATCATTTACCTCACTAAATTGCGATTAAACTGTATGTGAGGTTTGTGATTCCTTATTAGGCAGAGTTCCCTTTAAAAAAGTAATTGCATATGGAACTTTTTAGCAGCAACATGGCAGTGTGGCATAGTGTGTATGGCATAATAGACATATTCATCTCACCCCTCTCCTCCTGCAGCAGCATCGCTTCATATGGTGTCATGAACTATTGTAGGATGCAGCATGTAAGAGATTGGATATCT
Source organism: Perca schrenkii (assembly GCA_025617405.1). Taxonomy (NCBI): domain Eukaryota; kingdom Metazoa; phylum Chordata; class Actinopteri; order Perciformes; family Percidae; genus Perca; species Perca schrenkii. Next base: position 28,544,847 of record CM046792.1, read on the forward strand.
TCTCCTCCAGGACATACACAGTAAACCAGGCCAATGAGAAGTCACCTTGTCTGAAGCTGAAACAAATAACATACAATTACATGACTGAAATGCTGTAGATTTTAGGTAATTCTTTTCATTATTGATTTATTTTTCAGATTAATTGGGGAAATAATTGCAACTTTTCCAGTTAATTGAGAAAATTATAATTTGTGTTAATGGTAAAACATGTCCATCAAGGTTTCCTAAAGTCCAAAGTAACATCTTCAAATTACTTGTATTGTCCGACCAACAACCCAAATATATTCCGTTTACTATTGCATAACACAAAGAAATGCAACAAATCCTCACAACTGGGAGTCTGGAACGGGCAATGTTAGGCATTTTTGCCTGAAAAATAACTTAAATAATGAATAGATTATCAAAATAATTGCAGCTTAGATTTGTGTTGATCAGCTAATTGATTAATTGACTAATAGTTTAAGCTCTTGTGGATTTAAAAGAACCTAACAGTTTTAGTGTACTGCACAGGAAGTACTACTTCAACTTCAAATCTCATTTCTAATCCCTACACCCCATCACGTGTACATACTTTGCATGATTCAATCTTATTTCCATAATGTTGAGCCCTCAATGTACCAGACTTTTTAAAAAGACACATTATGACAGACTTCAACAACTAAACGTTAGAAGCCCTGAAAGAAATAAAGTCAAAGAGGTATCATTTCAGGTTGTTTTTTAAAGGAATATACAGTATTAAACAACAACATGAATCCTGAAAATATGCACATCTTTTGTTGTAATGAATTTGCTTTTACCTGCCTGTCAGTTTTGCTTTTCAGCCAGCAGTTGCTTCTGTATCCTTTTAAATCGATGAATGAGCATCACAATGACTTGGCATTTTCAAAATCTTCATAGGTTCTCTAGGCATCCTCCGTCTTCTCACTCCCTGTAACCTCCTCCTGCAATCAACACTTCACCGACTCCACTTCAAAACAGAGAACCAACCGCATCTGTGTTACATATGCTGCCAAGCGGGAAGAAGCGGTTCCAGGATACAGGGAGTTGTGTTGCTGAGCACCTCAGGCTGCTGAATCGGGGGAATGGAAACTCGATCTGTGCTAAAAATAAAAAACCAGCATAGCGAAAAAGAAGGTGTGTTACTCACTGTATGTATGCGTGTGTAGGGTGACAGAGGTGCAGCCCACCCCCCATATACACAACACACACACACACCCACAGGGTTTATCATATGTCAACATTTCCTTGAAATTTCCCCCCTCATGTGTGTGCCAACCCAAGGGCTTTCTTTCACCCTGTGTCTAATTCTCAAGATTGCTCTGGCTGATTTTTACTGTCATTATCATTCTCAGGCTACCACAAGGTTAAAAGAGGCATGGATCCTTATTAAGTGCTTCACTGTGTCATCCGGTTACATCACATGACAACATCAATGACCTCTAACGCAGCCAAAATACACAAACACACACAAACACATACACACAGTGAAACTGGCAGACACACAGCTTGTATCTTACCCATGTACACTGCGTATCTTTTTAATGTATGTATGGTCTCAGAGTGGGACATGTTTAACGTGACCTGGCATGTCACAAGGCAAAAACAAGTCATTACATTAATCACGTCAACACGCTGACCGTACTGACCACGTGAATCTGTTTGTCAATGTCATCAGCACGCAAGCTGAGGCCTTCAGTCAATGTCTGTTTTGTCAGCCTAGCCTTGACAGCGGCCTTGTTTTTCGGACCGGCCAACTGGCATTGACTAACTGTCAGACCCTTTAATGGAAGATATCAAACTGATAAGAAGAGAAGCGATACAGTATAGTTAAGAACTAGAGGGAATGGAATTATTGGTTAAACGATTTATTGATATGATAAATGAATGTAGTTTGCAGCAGCACCCTGAGAGGAAAATCAGTATTTATTGATACCAAATTTAGTGGATATCATGAAAGATTCACCAAACAAGACTGAAAAAAGAATGTTAATTGTCAGTTTAGCACATTGAATTAGATTGCGGTGGCTAAAAAACAAGAAGCAGATAAAAAAACAGAAGATAAAGTGAAGCGTGCATTTGTATAATTTTGGTAGTGACAACAAGTCAATAAAGTATAATAGAAAATGAGTAGATGATAGATAGATATGTGGACAAATATGAGGACAAATTGACTGTGTTTAACTCATGCATAACGTCCAGTAGGTTTAAGTTTAGGTTTATTTTTTTGCACACATTCATTGAAAATGATACAGCATAAATCAAAACATATGTCTTTCACATGGAAAGAGAAAGAGTGTGTGCTGGAGAGGTCAGAAACCCGTGGGGGGCTTATAGTGAAACCTCACCAGGTCACTAAAACGTAATTTACAATACAACAAAATAAAAAATAGGACATAAAATAACTACAACTAAAACTCAATATGGCGGAAATAGAATAACAAAAATAATTACAGGCTTAGACTCAATTTGGTGAAAATAAAAGAAATGTACACACTCCTTGGCACCTACTGTATATATTAAACTAGACAAGCTTTCAAGGTAAACTCGATAGACAGCTAGTTAGAGCATTTTAGTCTCAAACAGGGAGCGATTTGGACCCAACCCACCAGGTGAAGTCAGTTGACTTTGTGAAAAATAGCGTGAAATCCTCGAAAAACCCTCAATAGCACAGCCTTGCTTGACTCACTGAGTCAAGCAACTAGCATTCGCTTTTCATAACCCTTAATTTCAAAACACTGGAGCAAACGCTTCTCTGCTGAAGTGTCCTCGAGCAAAGAACTGAATCCCTGCCAGCGGCAGAGTTCTGTAGCTGACCATGACCTCTGATCTATGGAGAGGGACAGGAGACCAGAGCATTTATTTACAACTTCAACTTTTATTCGTGTCCCCGAAGGGCGATTAGGTGTGCAGCAAGTTTAAACACATACGAGACACACAAATTCATACAAGTTCTACACATTTATTTACAGACAAACATAAAAGCAACATATTGCATTCCATGGTAGCTATCCCTTTAAGCCCTGCATGGTTGTTTGCTGCTCTCTGCATGCGTTTGTCCGAAAGAATTTGTTTAACAAAACAAGTCAGTGATTATTTTGCATGCCAGACCTGCTGCTTCTTTTTTAAATTAAAAATGAGTATAAAAGCCATTGCTTAGTTAATCTCAAGGCAAGCAAAGGTAATGACCAGCGCCTGCATAATAACTTAAATATTAATAAAAAAGCCCCACTAAAAAGAAGATTTTTTTTTTTAGGATGTAGAAACCTTTTCCTAGTTGAGAGAACTTTCCTTTGTCAATCTACAGTATAAATCAGAAGAAACATGTTTGTAGTCTGACTTCAGACGGTCATGCTGTAGTCCTGGATCAGGTCTCAGGTTTCCTGCTGGCTTTCAACACTCACAACGTCTCCTGGATTCACACACTCTAAATATAGCGGACTTTAAGTCAGACTGGATTGCAGGGGAGACTTAAAACTACTGCGAAGAACGCACGGAGACTCAAGTTTTTTAGTAAACATTTTCTGTGTTCTAAAGCTCTGTCATTTCTCACTTTGATGAAATGCGAGGTTGTTGCACTAATGGACTGACACTGTGGATCAAATGGTGAACTGGTTTGTCATGAAGACTATGGAATTATTCAGGGATCAAGAGGCATTATCTCAGTAATGTAATCTTAATCACCACAGATATTTCTCTGCTGGTTTACGTCAAAGGAAAGTTCAATATTTTGTTCAACAGTTGGCCATAAGTTGCTCCAGCAGAAATGATATGCCACTTGTCTCTTTTATTCGTCTTCAATCTTTTCGGTAAGTCCAAAATCATTAATGTTGGTGGTCGAAGCTGCACATTTTAAAGTGTGTTTCTTTCTTTTCAGTGTCCTCAGAGCTTTGTCATATAATGTAATACAAAAATAAATAAGTTGTAATCACCATAAGAGAGGCCACTAATAGACTATAAAGTGAATTTCTATAAAAACACCTACGGTTCTGAACACCCAATGTGTTAGCATGATTTAAGCTTCATTTATTGGACTAATTTAAAGTAAATCATATGCATTCCAAATAGATATTTCCCCCGCACATGCCTTTCCCAAAGCACTAAATAAGACTAATTTACATTCTGGAATACAAATTTTTGGATGAAATGAAAATCTCAGACACATTAGCTTCATCATAGGAGACTTTGACATCATAGAAGATTTAATCAGAGAAAAGGGGAAGCTGTTATTAGAGACATGACATATTGTCTTACAGAAAACTTAAACTTCTATCTCTTAAATATCTATCTATTAAATCATTTAAAAACTAGTATTTATATTATATTTATATATACTATATAGTATATTGCGGTTTCTTTTTTATTATGAATGCCTGTTTATATCTTGTTTAGCACTTTGCTTTGTTGTTGAAAGCTGCTACTGATGCTATTCCTAATTTGAACATGTTTCCTATCAAGTGAGACAAAATCTAAATGGTAATTGAAAAGTTGTCACTATGATAATACACTTGCATGTTCTTCCTTTCCTATATCTCTCCCCTCTTGCATCTTTGTCTCCTTTTCCCTGTGCTTTTTGTTTTTTTATTTTTATAAAATACATGTTTTTTTCTACGTCTGTGTCTTCTTCCTCCTGCTCTTCTTCCCGTCCCTGTGCAGTGTCTCAGTGCCACGGCGGCTGTGCGGAGGTGGACTCCCTGACTGAAGCCGTGGCAGGAGAAGGATTCCTGCTGGGCTGCATCTCCTGTAAGAGAAGAGAGGAGGTGTCTGCCCGAGCCACTGTAGACTGGCACTTCAAACCGCTGGGAGAGGAGGAGTTCAGGCATGTAAGTCCTACAAAGTCTTTGAAGGAACTGTTAAATCTGGTTCAGGTTTGTGATTGAAAAGGGTCTTTCTTCTACTATCAAGGTGCCTTAAGCAACTGTGCCATAAAGTATTACCAAATTCATGGAAGATGGAAGTACATTTTAGTAGGCCTTGTTTTAATTACTTTTAATCTAAAGTCATTAACTAATACATTTTTGTACTTATTTGTATTTTGTCAGCTCTCCATGAAAACTGCACAGCTGTTACCTGGACATTTTTTTGAGGCAGCCACTAAATACATTAGTTTGTACATTTTATATATATATATATATATATATATATATATATATATATATATATATATATATATACACATATATATATATATACACATATATATATATATATATATATATACATATATATATATATATATATATATATATATATATATATATATATATATATATATATATATATATATATATATATATATATATATATACACATATATATATATATATATACACATATATATATATATATATATATATATATACACATATATATATATATATATATATATATATATATATATATATATATATATATATATATATATATATATATATATATATATATATATATATATATACACATATATACACACACACACACACACACTACCGGTCAAACGTTTGGGGTCACTTTTATAGACAGAATACCAGCTGAGATCAGTTGAATTGTTTTTTTTAATCAGGGCAGCAGTTTTCAGATTACATTATGTGCTTACATAATTGCAAAAGGGTTCTCCAATGTTTTCTCAGTTAGCCTTTTAAATGATATCAGATTAGTAAACAGAATGTGCCTTGGGAACATTGGATGAATGGTTGCTGATAATGGGCACTGTAGATATTGCATTAAAGATCAGCCACGTCTTTCTACAACAGTCAAGAACACATTTGCAATTATGTACGCACATAATGTAATCTGAAAACTGCTGCCCTGATTAAAAAAACAATGCAACTGATCTCAGTTGGTATTCTGTCTGTAATGGAAATTTCTAAGTGACCCCAAACCTTTGACCGGTAGTATATATATATATATATACTGTATATGATCACCATAAATAAGTTTCTTTTAAATTACCTTCTACATTGAAGTTAAGTAGACCTTAAACAATGTTTCTATTTACATGTGAACAAAATATAGTAGTTCTTCTGTTTTAGAGGAACACTTCTAACACACGCTGTCTATCTTTTGTAACTACTAAGGAATAAATGTATATTAGGGCCTACTACAGAAGCCTACCATATAAAAAGAAGTTATAGTATTTAGAGTATCCCTTTAGAGCAGGTATTCTAAAAGAGGGTATGTTGCATGCTCTTCAGTCCTTCCCTGACTTTCAAGAATAGTCATAAAATTCTCATTTGTTTCCATCTCTCAGATTTTCCACTATGACCACCCCAGTGCTAGCATCCGCAATGAAGATTTCAGCGAGCGTCTGGCCTGGCATGGATCAAACAACAGCGATATTCAGATAGGAGCCATTTACATTAAGAACGTCACCTTCAATGACACAGGGACGTACCGCTGCACAATCTCCCGCACCCTCTCCCTGCCCAAGTATGACGAGCACGTCACCGTGGAGAAAGAGTTCGAGCTCAACGTGGTGGCTGTAGGTAAGGTGGGTGGGGGGGGACCCTACTACATTCCTACAGTCCTACTTTTCTCTAATCTTTGCTTTTTTGTGAAATATTGGATAATTTTACCTCGTCAGGCCTTGAACAGTTATTTTAATGAAACCATCTAAGTTCAAATGGATTTGTGAAACATGCAACAATGGGCCCAAAATACAGTAGATACTATTTTTAGAAGAAGTCCTTCTGAACTATTTGCCTGTACAATTGTGCAATGGAACACTTTTAACTCTGCATTTGCAGGCTTATCGCAACCGTTGAGATGATTTTTGACTTAAGAGCAGCTACACCGTCAAATGTTTGTAAAAGTCTGCACAGACTGACAGTCTTTGACCTGGTTGACATGCTTCCTCTGTAATGCTGTATTGGATGTTCCTCTTTCCCAGCCAATCGGGAGCTGACAGCAGTGATCTCAGAGATTGTAATGTACGTGCTGATCGTGGTTCTGCAGCTGTGGCTCATTGTGGTTCTGGTCTACTGTTACAAGAAGATTTCAGAGGAGCATGAAGGTCGGGAGGCCCGTAAAGCTCTCAAGGCTCAGGCACGGTGAGTCACTTGTCTTTTATGTGATGACTTACTGAGGTGATTCATTTCAGATTCATCGTTAAGCCTTTAACCAACACATGGGGTCAGGGGTCTTAAATAATGCCATACATTATTTACAGTATACTATATGTATATGATTGTTGGACCAAATTATTATTTTTAAATTGTCTTCACCACAATCAACTTGCTTTAGCAGAAAAAAAAAAAAAACCTTCTACACATAGACTGTATAATATTAATGGACAGAGCATGTGTGACGTCACCCATTGGTTTGTGGAGATCTGCTATGAGTCGTTGAGTTTTCCGTTACAGGCGCAGCCATCCTGGTTGTGGATGTGATGATTTTAGACAAGAGGGAGGAGCCCTTACACTCTTCGTTAAAGTACACACTTTCACTAGCAATCACATCATAGCCACGCCCTTAAACACCCCCTGCATTATTGCAAATTTTAAAAAAACAAACGAAAATGAACATCATTCTGTGTTGCAGATGACTTAAAACTTGCGATAAAGACCATAAACTCATTATGAAAATGTTTACTGAGGTAATAAATCAAGTGAGAAGTGTATCACTTTCTCAAAGACCTCTACAGAAACCGACCTCCTTTTGCAACCGCACGTGTCTCCCCCTGCTGGAATTCAGATAGAATGCAGGTTTAAGGCACTTCCGCATTTGCAGTACTTCGCCGAACCGGATTTGTCCATTAATATTATACAGTCTATGCTTCTCCCCATGCTGTTTCTCACATCTAAATAAGACTTTTTCTTTTTATATTTCCAGGCTGTTAGAAACAAAAGACAACTGTGACGGGGTGCAGCTAGAGTAACATTACCGGTGAGTTAGATTTATCTTTCACCATTATACTGATTTACTGGCTTGCACAACATCTGATTTAGGAAAATGTGGTAATATGACATGTATGAAAGAATGTCTTCCTCTTTAACTGGCTTTTTCCATTTTGTATCCACTAGGTAAAAAGATCTCTGCAAGAGTCGAGCTTCATGACTGTACCGTGGTTTTGCTAACTACTGTTGATTTTGAATTTTGAATGCCTTGGTCACTCAGTCATACACGCAACCTGTATGATCAACTGTAAAGATAAGCTGATGGTGCAGATGGCAGATTTCCCTCCTTGTTATTAAAATATTTACACTTGATAGTTTGGGTATTTGTGAAAAAAAGACCTTTAAAGGTTTTTTGAAAAGAAATAACCTTCAATGTATGGAATTGAATGACTTTTTAGTATTTAATAATCATAAACAATATTTTTTTAATAATTTATTTTTAGTCTATACAACATTTAATTACCAGAGCCAAACATCAAATGGCTATCCCAATGGCTATTGATTCATTTTCTATTGATAAACTGATCAAATGATTGACTTATAATGTTGATGGGAATTTTTTAAAGTTTTAAAACAAATAGCTTCAGGCAAACTGCGTCTTACTGGGCTGAAGTGTGTACAGTGTAGATATGCTGGGTGTAATGCAACCCATTGCCTTTGTAGCAACTCATTTCTATTGCATCTCTTTTAACCATACAACAGAAGCTGAAATGGCAAAAAAGAAATAATCATGTTTTTACCATAATTTAAAAAAATACAACAAAGTAATTATTTGCTCTTAGTTCTGAATTTTAACCAATGTCTTAATAATACCAAATGATATTTATTCAATGTCATTAATATGACCTGCTGGGTATCTAAGAAGTGTCTTTGTATCTTGAGATTTTAATGTGCAAGTGAATCATAATATTGATATCACTCAGTGTTAAGCATAAGCAAGATGTCTTTATTTAACAGTGTCAACAGGCAGAAACACTGCTTAGTTCATCTAAACTTATTTGTCATTTTCTATGGCTGTCCAATTTTGTAAATTAATCTGAATAAAAATAAATGTTTTTGTAAATCCTTTTTGTCCACTGCCCTTGCTGCCTCTGAAACAAATGACTTAATTGGTGTTAACTTTGACAATGATTCACTGTTGAAGAACTGCATATGTTTACTGGATGTTTCCTGTGCAAATTCTGTTGAATGTGTTTTAAAAAAATATACTTTGTCTAAAAAAATGTTTTTGGAGAAAATAAGACATTGATCTCTTGACTTTGCTGTGCCTGCTAATCCCACTAAAGAAAATACGTATGGAGAGACACACACACACACACACACACACACACACACACACACACACACACACACACACACACACACACACACACACACACACACACACACACACACACACACACACACACACACACACACACACACACACACACACACACACACACACACACACACACACAGTGAGTTAAAGGACATTTGGAGGTGATTGTGTTGTAACTCAATCTAGTCGGAGCTGGGTGGCAGACGGTCCAAACTACCTCCAGTCTGAAAGCAGCTTTGTTCTCCAGCTGCAGCCCGACACCGGCGCCTCCTTCTCCTCTTACTGCAAATTCAGAACATTAGAGATTTTTTTGTATTAATAAATGAGACAATTATTGATTAAAACCAACATACACCCTTTACAAACTGGGTTCAAACACAAGCCACAAATCATGATGGAAACTGTGTCTACTGTTAAGTTATTCTTAGTATTTGTTTGTCCCTGATTACTTGTGTGTAGACTTTTTCACATGCAGTCATAACATAATATATAATAATGGCAATTTTTTCTAATGATTTACATGGCATCTAGCCAGATCAACTTTCCTAAATGAGGTCTGACTTAAAGACAACATCCTAACTCCAAACATGCTCATATACACTAAACTGTTAATTTTAGCTGATTGCAGTGGTTGAAGTCATGCTGCGCAACTGCCTCACTACACTGAGCTTTTCACCTTGCCCTGTGACCTCCTCATTTCATTAAACGTGTTGACAAGATGAACATGCTGCTTCTCTCTTCTGCGTAAAAGCATGAGTACGAAGGAGGGCACATAATGACCAGCACGGGGGGGTGGGGGGGGATTCAAGGTGTAGTTTGAGACCAGCTGCTTCTAGTACTACTGGAGATACCTGACTTGCTGATGCCAACCACAGCAGGAACTGATTCCAGGTCATTGAAAAGGTAGGTTTTTATTTCTACTGAACAAAGCTAGCTAATAGTTATGTGCATGTATACTTTGTTGGAATCCATTTATATAACTGTATATTACCTCACCTCCACTATCCTAACACCAGAACTAACTCTGAAAAGATGTGTACCCAGCGTTCAAGCTCAAGTTTGTTGGGTAGGAGTCAAAGAATATATTTCCAATGTGTACGGTTAACAAATAACGACATTCTAAAGTGTCACTCAATACTCATTTATTAATTCTGGATAAATGGGTTTTATTTAAAAATCACTGTGAGATGTGGTTCATTTTCTCACACTCTGAGACTGTCCCATTCTTGATTGTTATGCTTCTCACTTGGCCCCTCCATCTTTTTTTTCCTGTTGTCTTAATATGCACTCTTTCTATCAAAGTCTATTTTGAAGGAAAACATGTCTCTTTCAGCAACTTGTGAGCGTAGTGATCTGCAACTCAGAAATCATCTTTTTCTTTCTGTTGTCTCTTTCGGTGCTTAGGCAGCTTAGCAGGAATAATTCAGTTATTGATTAAGCAACCTAATGCAATAGTGAAATACTGTGTCATTTATGTAGAAATAAAGTACGGTGATCTTTACTTTGACATGAATCTTTTTCTTACATCTCCTCTTCCTCCTCACTTGCAGTTTGCCGAGCGTCCAGCAGAGGTCAGCAATGTCACACATCAACACCACCGAGCTGCAGTCACTCCTGCTCTCCTTCCTGCAGCACTGCCTCAACAGCACCAGTATACTGTCTCCACAGATACCTCAGAACTACACTACCCATCCGGCTGCGCAGGCTGGAGCCCGGGCCCACGCTCAGTCTCAGGGCATGATGTATATCATCCTGGTGGTTGGCATGTTCAGCTTCTTCACATTCGGCATCATGCTCAGCTACATTCGCTCCAAGAAGCTGGAGAGCTCTCATGATCCGTACCACCAGTACATTGCCCACGACTGGACCAAGGCGATAACTCCGCCCAGGGCCGTGGCTCAGGCTCTGCACAGGGAAGCTGCAAGTAACGGAGCCGGCGGCAAAGAGCCCATCGTCATCTGCAACCCTGCAACGCTGGAGCAGCTGCCAGACTAGAATGAGACATTCAGCTATTTAAACATTTCCCACGTTCAAAAATGTAAAACTCTGTAACACAAGATTTTTTTTACTTACCTTAACTTTTAATGTCACACAGCAAACAAAATTGGGTTTGTATTTTCAGATCAGTAATTTCACATAAACACTTTGTACAGGGGCGTCAGACTGTGTGTGTGTGTGTGTGTGTGTGGGGGGGTAGGGGGAGACTGAGTACCCAGGGCCCTCAAGAATGAATAGCTGTGGATGTGGGGAGGGGCCCATAGAAAATGCCTTTCTACAGGGCCAAGAATTTTGTGCTACGCCCCTGACTTTGTATCATAAAATTGCCTCATGTTGTAAGCCTCGTTATAAACACGGGCTGTTTCTCACACTTTACAGTCACGCAACCATGATTGCTCAACACTGCTCTTCCACTAACAACCTGATGACAATCCTACATATCTGGACAATAAAAGTAGTAACACAGAGTTAAATGCATGGCACCATTGTCCCTGACTTTGATTCAGAGTGTTTAGAAAAAACACATTGCCTCCACTCTCTGGTGTTAGGAGAGTGGAGGTGAGGTAATATACAGTATAAAAATAATTGCCCCTTGGACTGTAATGATTGGTTTGAGTGCAAACTAATTAAACACTTATCATCAAATCATGTTTCTGTTCTCTTAGATTCAGAGTTCTAGTGGTTTAATCTGAGCCAATGCTTCATCCAATACATCAGGCCTTGTTTGGTATTTGTAGGCATAGTTACTGCGTTGGCTCTTTTTTTCTCTTCCTTCCTCCTCTCTCTCTCCTTTTCTCTCTCTCTGTGCTGGTCCAGTCTGTGTTGGCAGGCTCCCTTCACAGCACGGTCAATCTCTCGTGACAAACTGAAGTGAACCATTTGCATGTTGAGCATCGGTACGATAAGGTTGTAACTGTCCACTGTCTTGTTAAGTTTCACCAACTCCTCCTCTACAGATGCACACAGTTGCTCCCATTGGGTGTTCTCTTTGGGGGTCATGGGGTCGCCGAGCCTGGCCCTCCCCTCCAATAACCTGTTTCGGATCTGTGCAGTGGTCTCTCGGATGTCTCGTTGGGTGACGACCCAGGGTGGCTGGTAACCATTGTCTATGAGGATGCGGTTAAGGTTGTGGGTCATAGGATCAGCGTATGGATTGTGCTCAAACTTGTTAAGGGGCTTTCCAGCGCCACTTAGGTTCCTGAAGTCTCCTCGGGCCATGGACTCCTGGATCAGGTCCTCCACAAGCCGTTCCACAGCCTGGGTGATCTTGATCTTTCGGCTGCGCTGACGTATGTCCCGTTCCACCAGCATCCCTTCTGCAGCGGCTGCCCTCTCGTGCTCCCTCTGCCGGTAGTTCAAAACCTGCTCGGATGCCCGGTCGATACGAATCTGCCGGTACTGACGCTCACGCTGGCTGGGCGTGCCCGAACCCACACCCTCGTAACTGAGGTAGTGTCTGTGCGGAAATGCTGTACCTCTGGACTTATCCTCATCTTCCGCTTCCTTCCCTTCATCAGGTTGCTTAGACTTGCTCTGATGTGCCAGCACAGCACGATAGGCCTCCTCAACCCGAGCAAACAGCACTGCATCTGCAGTCGGAGCCCCAGAGTCCGGGTGGTAGAGCTTGGCGAGGCGCAAGTAGGCCTCTTTCACCTGAGCAGGACTGTTGTGTCCCTCGTCAGGCAGTTGCAGAAGCCTGTAGCTCTCTTGCAGGCTGCGGCTGATCTGGGGCCTGGAGCTGAGCGCTCTGGGCAACAGGGACTGTCGAGACAAGAGCAGAAACCGGCCATGGTAGAAGTCACTGCGGGAAACCAGGAGGTGGAAAGTGCAACTCATTTCTGGTACACTCCTGTGGATTAGAAAAGAAAATATTATTGAAAAAGTTTTTAAAAAGCCAACAAGTTATTAAATGATGTTTGAAAGAAAGGTAACTTAGTCTGTCAGGTAGGAGATATAACAGAAATAACAAAGTAAATCAAATAAGCTTAAAAAAAAAAAGACTACATAATGTTGGCAATGAAGCAAGGAAATGAATAGGGCTACGTTGGTTACAGCTGACTATCTATTGTTCAGGGAGTTTAAGAATGTGAGATGTGGCTGACGCTTTTGGGTTGCAGATGATTGCACTAAAATGACTAAATCATCCCTTGTGTGTTTTGCAGTAGGCCTGTTTCACTCCCATTGTTGGCTACTGTTTCTTAGCCAGACTGGAGATTTTTTTCAGCCATTTGATTTTTTGGAATCTGGGTTAATTGGGTTTGCTTGTGGTTTCACATTGTATCCTTTTTATGTTTGCTTTGGTTTAATGTTAACTGTTTTGATATCATCTGTCTGCAAACCAAATTGCCAGAAATAAAGTTATTGATTCTGAATACCTCAAGGTTTTTCACTTTTTCCCTTGATAATGAATTTCCTTATTTTTACCAAATTAATGCTGGTAGTACAGTGTAACAAAGCTCACTAGATAATAACTTACTGTCACAAATCACAACACATGCCTTTATTCAGGTGTATTTTCCTTTGACGTGCCAGGGTCCAGATTGCACGTTGGTCATTCATCACATCGATAACTGTTGGCTAGCTAGCTATATGCAACTTGAGGTTAAGTTGTAGGCTAATCAAGAAGCTTCACTGCTAGCTTTTAGCCTACCATTACGACTTAAGAGGTTGGCAAAATTATTCAAAACAAGACATTTTACTTCAACACACTGAACATTGAAAACTGAATAAAACCAGCCAGTGTATTAGCTACATTTGTGAATGCAAGTTAACGTTACATGACCTACAACTTTAAACCCTAGCTACAGAAAATCAGGTCACCTGTGTGCGTTCGGCTTGTTGTTGTTACATACCGGAGCTTCTTCTTCTTCTGCTACTTCTTACCGCGTTTCTCTGCCGTTGTGTTGTATTACCGCCCTCTGTCGTCCGATGAAACCTCTTCCATGCAGCAATTAAACTTGTTCATTCCGAATCCCGAGTACAAACAGAACCACAGAGGAGGGCAGGGAGGGAAGAACTATTCGAGGGTGTAGCCAAAGCCTGTCTACGTCTTATTTGAAATTCTTTGGAGCATAGCCTACTTCGACTCGAGTCCACCTAAACTATAAATGGTTTTCCGCTATCACAACATTTGGACGGACTTCACTTATGACAGCTGAAGCTAATTAAAGCGGTTTGTAAAAGGGCAATTTTTTTTTCTCAACGTTACTTTCACTTTCATAGTTTCAACTTCCTATCAAGCTATATTAATGTGTACACGGTAACTAAATACTGTGTTAATACATTTATAACGTCAGTAGTACGCCTATGTGTGCAGCAGCTGTTTCTAAAGTTCTTTGACAAGCCAGTTTGAGAAACTAGAATGAAACGGCAAAGACGACTTTACGATAGAGATAACGATACTGTTTGTATCACACACACACACACACACACACACACACACACACACACACACACACACACACACACACACACAAGCAATTGTACTTTTTACACTTGACAGTTATTGACATTACCTCGTAAATTCAGATTATTATCAAAAAATATAAATTAACTAATGATTTTGATGTCAATGAAGTTGCACACATAGTAGAAGTAGCCTAGTAGAAAGAGCATTTGAGGAAAAAAGTGTAGGCCTACCTAACTAGCTGCACTTTGCACTAACTGTATATGACTCTTTACTATATTCAGCATTTTGACAGACTGTCTGTTGATGTTTACTGTGTTATTACTGATCCACATCACTGATTACCCTAACTGTATATTGACGTCACTTCTCAGCATATACTGCGTTATAACTGATCACTGGAGCCACAACACTATCTTGAACACAATTTATATTGCACTACTCTGACTCTTTACTACTTCTCAGCAATGTTATAGATTGTCTATTTCATGTTATGTTATCACCATACCACTTTTTCATATCCATCGACTTACACCTCACTTTGCGCCGGCTTTAACTGCCTACTTAATCTGTACCTTTGTATTCTGTTTTCGTGTACTATGTTGAATGTGAAACTATAGCCTATGTTGTATTGTATGCTTATGCTTTTATTGGCCAGGTCTCCGTTGTAAATGAGAATCTGTTCTCAACGGCCTACCTGGTTAAATAAAAAATTAGTAGTATAGTATAGTATAAACACTTGTCAAAGAGACACTAAATCTGTCATTAATCATATTCAATTTCCCCTTAATTTTGTTTCAGCTGCGAGACCCTCGGTTGGAGCAACTGGTGTAAATACCATGGCAGACGGTGGGTGCACATAGTGGGATATCTTCTGTATGCGTTGTTATTTGCTTGTGATCAGTCAAATATCAGATTGTGTGGAAACTTAGAATCTGACTTTGAAACCTGACTATATTTAGAAAAGACCTAACTTGTTCTAATCTAAATAGAGTACAGACTCAAGAAAGAAACAAAATAAATGTATCAAGTTGTCTTCATGTTACCTTTAAATCCAGTCAGTCATTGCAGTATTGTTTTCCCTCTTTCCTCAGAAAAGCACTTTGTGGATAAACATAGAATCAAGCTGATCGAGAAAGTGAGCAACATTCCAGCCATTTTGGATGAGCTCCTTCGTGAAAATGTCATCCAAGAAGACAGTTATGATAAAATCATAGCTCTGCCTACCTCTCAGGACAAGATGAAGGAGCTCTTTAGTGGGCCTTTGGAAGCCAGTGGAGTTCAAGGAAAAGAGATATTCTACAAAATCCTGAATAAACATGAGTCATGTCTAATCAATTACCTCGAGACAACGGAAGTGCCAGTGAGTAAATCCTTATAGAAAGCAGTCTAATGGAAGTGTGTTTACTGTGGGTTGTTCCTCTCATATAATCACTGTTTTTGAGACTGAGTTGGTGAATACAATTGATAAACACATTTTAAGTGAATATGATATAAAGTTTATAATATTTTATCAAACTTTGGGGGATGTTTCTAAAATCTTCAAAGGAATCCACGTTTGAAAAGGCATGCTATCCAACAATGGCTTGTCTTGTATGGCTGCAACAACAACACTGAATGATCATATTAGGTTTATGTATCTACATTAATCAAATTTTATATTATTTTAACATTTTCATGCGTAACATTTGTATTACCTGTCCAAATGTCAGCCCTTGTGTTGACATGACGATGTGACATTGCGAAGGCAGACTAATAAACTTGATTTCCTGGTGACAGAACTAAATTCTTTCAAGTCCTACTTTAAAGCTGAGCTAACCCTAGACGTCCCCTACTCCTGGGATTTTAACCTCCGGTGTATGATAAATACTGCCCTGAGGGGATCTTTACAACCAAATAATTTTAATTAATAACTCACAGTTGAAGGCCACTTCTGCCAGGGTCACTGAAGATTCCACTCCGCTGGAAGATCAAAGGAGGTCTGCTTGTCAGGATTGATCTCCGTCGGTTGCAACTCACCACGGACGGTTAAAGAGGAGTCCAAACTGCCCCCGTAGGGGTGTCCCCCGCCCGTACGGCCGGGGTGGAGGAGAGAGAGAAAAAGGAAAAAGTCTTCTAAAAAGGCACAAAAGATTTCCGAGGTTTTTTGGTTCCCTTGTTCAACACGAACACAGGTATTTTTATTTTAGTTGAAGCAAAAAGTTAAAAAAGCAAATAAGCTAAATAGAAAGAAAATGAAAAATGAACTAAGTCCCTAACTGAATGTAAAAATTCCTCAAAAATGCTCCTAAGCACAAAATGCCCCAAAATGTACATTTCATAAAAGTTCACACCCCTCGGCGCCGCGAGGTTCGTTTCACCACTTCATGTGACCTTATGGGGTAATACAATCTTAATGCAAATACAAGTGGGAAGACACGTAAAGGAAATTAACATGTGACCATGTATCTATGCATTATTCAATCTAACAGCTCGGTTCAGGACCAGGTCAATGCGAACACGGCCCTATGCATTACACAAGCTGTGATACATTTAGAATGTAACTGCCCAACTCCCCTCTCCAGACAAATGCAAGTACAAGACTCCCCATCCTCCTCACACATACATTAACCCAGCGCTCCACACATGAACTCTCCTCTTCGCAGCGGCAGCCTCACACTCTGGCAGACAGTCACAAAACAATTCACACTAACATGAGTCTAAAGCATGTTTATAGTAATATCAATAACATAACTTTTAGCATGATTATATTTCTAAGCAAAAATATAGTTTCAGCTTGTCTTTAGGTTAATACAATTTTCAAAACAGTGATGTAGTTTTAGCTGTTTTTGGGTTAATATATTTTCAAAAGCAGTGATATAATTTTAGCTGTTTTTTGAGGATTTTCAAATGAACCTCCGTTCAACAGTGGTGAAGAGCGCTGTCTAAAATTTCAGCCCAAAATCTCCCATACAGGGTGCCCGGATAGCTCAGTTGGTAGAGCGGGTGCCCATATATAGGTTTACTCCTCAACACAGCGGGCCCGGGTTTCGACTCCGACCTGCGGCCCTTTGCTGCATGTCATTCCCCCCCTCTCTCTCCCCTTTCATTTCTTTAACTGTCCTGTCAATAAAGGCCTAAAAATGCCTCAACAAAATCTTTAAAAAAAAATAATCATAGTTTATGGGTCACATCATTTTAAACCATCCATTGACCCATGCCCCATACTGACGAATTCAGGTTTTTCCTTAACAGAACAAATAATTGTTTATAATATAATATTTATCTTTTTTTTTATAATATTCAGTCACAGTGTGTAATATGCTGATAAAAACAAGAAGAGCCGCATGTCAATAACTCTGGAATAATGAAATGCAAATATCAGTTTCCAATCATGTTAGTAGGTCACACAAACAACATACATCATATCCTGCCTATACTATATGAAATGTCCATTTAATCTTCCAGGTAGAACCAATGACGGCTAAGAAGATGCTTTTTGAAACATTGAATGATTTGAGTTCAGAGGAGCTTTACACATTCAAGTCACTCTTTGAAATGGAGAAAGGTTTCCCAGTCTCACCAAGGAGTCTACATGACACAGTGGAGCTGATGGTGGAGACGTACAGCCATGAGTGTGTGGAGTTGACCAAAAAGGTTTTAAAGAAGATGAACAGGACTGATCTGGTGCAGAGATTATCAGACTCAGCTATCAGCTCAGGAACCAAAGGTAAGGCAAAGAAAACAGACATATGTGAAATGATATATTGTACTATGTAAAAATAAGAATATATCAGCTGGGCTAAAAAATGTTTGATCAGATCTTGTGCATATTGCAATAACAAAACTGTTATTAATTCATTATTATTATGTTGTAATTTCACATGAATCAGTTGAAATGCCTTTTGTAAAGCTTTGATTTGACGTATACTACGCTGCACTAAGGAGTCAGATAGACAATGTATGAGGTAGATTATGACAGTGTTTTCTCACTGATTCCCTCTGTGATCTCTGTAACCATGGCTTCCTCCTGCCTTCAGTCCACACAGCTGTAATGATTATAGTCTGACAGTGTTGGATTATTAAACCTGATGTTAAATTAATCATTTATATTTCCTTTCTCCTCAGAGAAAGACTTTGTAGATGAACATTGGCCTGTACTGATCCCGAAGGTGAGAATGTCACACCTGTCTGACTAGTAAATAAAGCTGACACAAACAAAAACAATCAGCTGATCAACAGAAAATAAATACTAACTAATAATTTATGAATTGTTAAAGCACTATCTTCTAGCACAAATGCCAAGTACTGTTAGGATCTTCTGCTTTTCTCTGTTTTGTATCATTGTAAACTTAATATCTTTTTTTTTGTAGACCAAATGACTAATTGAAAAATGATCATCAAATTAAATTATAATAAGTGTACATGTATAAATTAAGATATGTATATTTGTACAAGCAGTTTGTAAAAACTGTTAGTATGTGATCCCATTGGACAAATATTATCACTTGTATCTTCACCTTGTGTGATATAACTGATGTAATCTGACCACATCCACATTTCTAAACAGACATTGATGAGATGTGAACAGAAAAAATCATCCCAGCTGAGAAATTGCACTTTTGCCCGATTAAAGGTAATTTTTTAACATTAATATGAGTTCCCCCAACCTGCCTATGGTCCCCTAGTGGCTAGAAATGGTGATAGGTGTAAACCGAGCCCTGGGTATCCTGCTCTGCCTTTGAGAAAATGAAAGCTCAGATGGGCATAAGG
>CM046792.1:28564715-28614715 GCA_025617405.1 Perca schrenkii
AAAACATCTGTTGTTTATCTTGTTTGCTTTACATTATCAGTACTGATTTATAATTACATAAAATGTAGAGAAAATAGACATTTTAAAAGACATAATTTGGTGTACAAAATATATTTAATGACTAACTTAAAAAATTTAAAAATATTTTGGGAAAGCAAAATATCTGAAATTATACTGCCGATTAGGTTTAAGTGTATTTCTGTGTTGACATTTTTGTATTTTGTGTTGTTTTTTAAACAGTAATGCCACATGCTGTTAACTTGTTTTTATTTCTTTTCTTTCTCCTCAGAAAAACACTCTGTGGATGAATACCTGTCTGCACTGATCCACAAAGTGAGCAAAGTCATATCTGTCTGACCACGCAGAGGGCAGCTTTTATTCAATAAGTTTCAGGTTTACAATCATATCAAACAGAACCAAAACTGAGATGCCCCCATCATTTGCACAATGATAGTTACAGCCTGGAAATAATTGAAAATCTTCTCTATGAGCATATTTGTAATTTTCCAGGTGGCAACAATGAGAGCTGTTAAAGAGGTGCTCTTGGAAACGCTCGGAGGTTTGAGTTCCGAGGAGCTAGAGAAATTCAAGTGGTTTCTGCGGTTAACGTTCTTCCAGAGGAGAGTTCCAAAATACTCATCGAGACAACTGCAGCGGACTGACACGGCAGACAAACTGGTGGTTGTGATGCTGGAGATCTATGGTCAACAGTCTGTGGAGGTGACCAGGGAGGTTTTAATGGAGATGAAGAGGACTGATCTGGTGCATATGTTGTCAGAGACCATCTCAGGAACCAAAGGTAAGATATAGAAGAGAACTGTCACATTAATACATAATGACTATATGGTTAGAAAATCAGCAGCTTATTGTATAAAGCAATGCAACAACACCATGTAGAGGGGCCATGACAGCAAACATACCAAAAGGTTGAATCAAAACCTCTTAAACAGTCTCAACAAAAACGCAACAATGTAAGCTTCAGAGAGGTAGTTGTCCCTCGTCTTATTTTGTAAAATTAATATTTAATTTTTGAAGTGGCAAATTAAACTAATTCCATTTACTGGTGCATAATAACAAATAAAACAAGAACTGCAAGCAGTTATGACGGGGTCCAAGCCACCGATGCCAGTCACCACCGACGCCCCGGGGAGCGCGCGAAAGCGGAAACCAAAACCTGATGGTTGGGAGGTAAACGTCTGTGGAAGAGGTGTATAAAGTACTAGAGACCCATACTTGAGTAAAAGTACAAGTGCTCTATCAAAAAAGTGACTTGAGTAGAAGTTGAAGTGCTCTTTAAGCACCCCACTTAAGTGGAAGTACTGAAGTATTCAAAATTTTTTTGTACTTAT
The DNA here is from genome assembly GCA_025617405.1 of Perca schrenkii. NCBI lineage: Eukaryota > Metazoa > Chordata > Actinopteri > Perciformes > Percidae > Perca > Perca schrenkii. The sequence continues at coordinate 28,566,065 of CM046792.1, forward strand.
GTATTGCAAGTAGTTTATTATAAAATTGACTACTCAAGTACTAAAAGTAAAAGTACAAGTATTGTGTTATGTAGTTATTAAAGAAAGCAGTCAAATGTTGAATATCATATTGTTGGAGTTCAACTATTTACTTGGTATTAAGACGATGCATTACAGGCAGTCACAAGCTGTACATTGCTGGATATGAAGGAAGTTTCTGAAATAAACCCCAAAAGGTACATTAATGTCACAGCTGTTATAACTACTATTATCTGATATAACAGTGGGTTATTAATCACTTATTAACAAATACTGAAATAAAATGTGTGATGTAGTGGAAAGTTAGCAAGTTAGCAAAATAAAGATAAACTAGCAGCTTCACATCACAGGGTCAAACGGTTAACATTCAGTACTCACTGCAGACCAAGGTTATTATGGTTTTGCATTTTTCATTATTTTTTAAATTTTTATTTCGTTTTGACTTTTTGTTTTCAAATTCAGTTTAGTTTTAATTAGTTTTTAAAGCAGGTTTGCTAGTTTAGTTTATTTTTTATTTTTTGAAAATGCTTAGTTTTAGTTTAGTTTTTATTAGTTTTAGTCTTTTTTTGTAATATGGGTTATTTGTTGGGGGCAAGATTCAAAAAGGTCTGAAAAAAGTATTGTGTCAATCATCAAATACTCTTCACCATACCTAGAGATTGGCATGATTTTAATGTCGGTTAGCCTAATAGCTGGTTTGATTTGCATTGAGAGATGATTCCAAAGGCCAAGGGAACTTTAAGGGAACAGCATTTGGTTGTCCAGTAACGCAGAAACTGACTTTGCACTGGCTGCAGAGCCCTGGGGCTGCCGATATCTCTGTGCCCGAGTAGCAGTGCTTCAGCTGTAGCCTACTTCCACCCAATATAGTCCCAAGTCAATATCTGCCTAGGAAATCGTCTAGTCTTAATCTGCATTGCTATTTTTACCCGTTGTGAATAAGCAGGCCAAAAGAAGTAATTAGGTTTTGTTGTTGTTGGGTCACTTTTACTCACAACATGCTAACGTTAACAAAGGATTCCATTCATTACGCTAAGCTAGCGGCGCCGCCGGACTAAGACAATACAGGCACTGAGACAAAAATGCGTTTGCCCACCTATATAAATATAGAGGAGACGGTGAATAACCCTATTTCAACAAACGGTGGAATATTCCTTTAACATTAATTGAGTAAAAAGGCCATATCTCGTGTATGTTGACTATAGCGCCCCCTTAAGGCCGATCTTTACCAAATTTGGTAGAGAGCATCGTAGTGGGATGATGAACGAGGAACTCAAGTTATTTGCTGATAACATTTAATTTGGCCGAGATTTTATATCATACGTGTGTGGTAGCTAGCTAGGAAAATTTGTTTGGTCGTCAAATGCGCATACTTTAACGTAGCAAATTTTTTTTAATAACATTTGGTCAGGTCTATCTGCAGATGTTATTTACCAGGTTTCATGCAGCTGTGACGCAACGAGAAGAGACTGTTCAGTCTAAACAACATGGCAGCTTCCACGGATGAGATGAGCGTAGCTATCGCAAGTTTTATCCGAATTAGAAAGTATTCCTTCATTGAAAGAAGAGCAAAAAACGGCACTGGAGGCTTTCCTCAGAGGAAAAGATGTTTTTGCTCTTCTCCCGACTGGTTTCGGCAAGAGTTTGATCTGATTGGTTGATTTGGCCCATCTATCACCAACATAGGTGGTGATAGACAGATGGTTTATCCAATCAGGTAACCAATATTTTCGCCCCTTCCCAAAAGTTCTCCAACGGAAAGTTCCCAGATGGATATGCTGAGCAAATGCGAAGCGATCCATCTGGCGGAGTCAGGTTAACGGTGTGGGATTTATAAGACCAAACGCGTTTTTTCCTGCTATAGCACCACCTAGTGGTGGAAGTGGGTCAATTGTTGCGCCTGAGGTTCTTGCGCAGTTTTGGACCAGTCCTGAAATGGCACCCCCCTCAACATGTTTAGGCTGTGGTCAGAGTTTTACGTGGAGAAGAACAATGGAGGAAAATAATAAACATTAGGGTTCCACAGCCCTGCTGTGCGAACAGCGTAGCTTTGCTACCGCTGGTTCTTCCAGACTCGGGCTTGGACCCTATATATGAACTTAGACAAAGATTACTTTAGAGGTGGATGTTTTGGATTTCAAATTTAAAGTAAAGCTGTTCTGAGGGGTTAATGAATCTGCTGACTTTAGGCCTTTTTGTAAATGTGTTTTTAAAAGTCTCTAAACTTCTTTTCTTTAAAATCATTCTTTTTATTGGGCCAAATGTTCTTGTTTATTTTTTGATCCACTGAATTTGTGCATTTTAAGCTCATTAATATCAGTCTTGTATTGTATAGGCTCCAATAGGAATTTGGCCAATGTTGTCTACATAATTCCATATGAATCAGTTGAAATGCCTTTTGTAAAGCTTTGATTTGACGTATACTACGCTCCACTGAGGAGTCAGATAGACAATGTATGAGGTAGATTATGACAGTGTTTTCTCACTTATTCCCTCTGTGATCTCTGTAACCATGGCTTCCTCCTGCCTTCAGTCCACACAGCTGAAATTGAATTTGTAAAAACTACTGAAAAACTGGTAAACTGGAAACAGGCCAGCGGCAGGGTGACCGAATGTCTGACTTTGAGGAATATTTAGTTGTATTATATGTTGTTCTGAAATAACCAATAATAATACATTTTATAAATAAAACATTTTATTCTCAGGATTTAGTATTATATTCAGGACAATTCTATTATTACAATTACAGTTGTCATTTAATGTGTTGCAGCTGCAGGATCCTCAGCTGAGGAATCAGGTGTGACTACCACAGAGAAAGGTATGTGCCCTATAACAAAATATCAAAGTTAAAATACTAATAATATAGAACAATAAACAATAAATATTATCCCTTCAACTAAGAATAAAGTTTCCTCAAAGCCCTGTAGTTATCTACATTGTTTAATAGCAAGTAAGACAGTTTCATCAAATGAAACCTATTTTTAAGATATTAAGTAGATTTTATGTACATTTTGCGATTAATCCTTTACATTATAATTGTTATAGTCTGACAGTGTCAATGATGTTAAATCAATCATTTATATTTCCTATATTTTTAGAGAAAGACTTTGTAGATGAACACTGTCCTGCACTGATCCCGAAGGTGAGAATGTCACACCTGTCTGACTGGTAACTAAAGCTGAAACAAACAAAAACAATTAGCTGATCAACAGAAAATAAATCCTGTTTTAATAATAATAATAATTAATCATAATAATTAATCGTTAAAGCACTATCTTCTAGCACAAATGCCAAATACTGTTAGGATCTTCTGCTTTTCTCAGTTTTTGTACCATTGTAAACTTAATATCTTTGGGTTTTGGGCAGACAAACCAAGACATTAGAAGATGTCACTTTGGGATGGGTATATTTAACCATTTTCTGACATTTAATAGACCAAATAATTACTGGAAAAATGATTATCAAATTAAATCGAAATAAGTGTACATGTATAAATTAAGATATATATATTAAGTGTTTCCCACAGATTAGGAAGCAATTTGTGGCGGTGGGTGGGTGTCGCCCTGTGTCACCGGGGAGAGAGACACACGCATGCAGTTGGATGCTGTCCTCATCTCCTACTTCAATGCCTAACAAATCTATCTCTTTCTTTTCCCTGTCTTTCACTTGAAGCCTGAAAATACTGTAAAACAAATTAATAACATAACTAATTCCACTGGTCGGACTGTTGAGCTCTGTTTCAGACTGATACCTCCGGTTCAGGCTGGTCCTCATCCTCAACACGTGCCTTTTTCAGTCGCGGAAAATACTTTTCAATAGCCTACTTATCTGGATTGAAGCAGCAAACATTCAGTGTAGGCTAAGAGTAAAAAATTACATAACATTATTTATAATACGTTTATTTGATTCACAGCTGCTACATATAGTGTTTTGACCTCAACAACCCAACTGAATTTTACCGCAAACTTGCGACTAGTTAACTTTCTAAAGCAGGCGCAATCGCTTGTTTGCTAAGAGTCAGGTCGATGATTGTGAATGTGTGATTGTGTAAAGGTGTTCACGAGATAACAACCTTTTGTGAACTTGTGAATTTCGCCAGCCGTCTTCTCTCCTTGATGGAGACAGACGCTGTGTGCACAGTGGGATCGATGGTGTTTTAAGCCTCCAACGTCACCTTACAGGCACTAACCCTCACCATAACCTTAAACATAACCATTGCCTGGTAGGTGATGTTTGGGGGATTAAAAAAACCCAACACTGCACGGTGGGAGGAGCTGTGTGTGTGTGTGTGTGTGTGTGTGTGTGTGTGTGTGTGTGTGTGTGTGTGTGTGTGTGTGTGTGTGTGTGTGTGTGTGTGTGTGTGTGTGTGTTTGTGTGTGTATGTGAGCGAGACACAAGTGACAGAGAGACGGAGGAGAGCAGGGAAAGGAAATGCAGAAGAACGTATTTTACCGTTTAAAAAAAAAAAAAAATAACGGAACGCAATGTGCGGCGGCCGGTGTTGATAGTGAGGCGGACCACCACACAATAGTCTATGTGTGGGAAACACTGATATTTGCACAAGCAGTTTGTAAAACTGTTAGTATGTGATCCATTGGACAAATATTACCATTTGTTTTATCTTCACCTTGTGTGATATAACTGATGTACTCTGACCACATCCACATTTCTAAAACACAGACATTGATGAGATGTGAACAGAAAGATCTGTAATCATCCCAGCTGAGAAATTGCACTTTTGCCCGATTAACATTTCCTCTGAATTTACCAGGTGGAAACGATGGCATCTGTTATAGAGCTGCTTTTGGAAACACTGAAAGAGTTGAGAGACAGAGAGCTCCAGAAGTTCATGATGCTCCTCGTGAGTCAAACTGACTTCCGTAGACATTTATCAGTCCCCCTATGGATGCTGCTGGAGTCAACGGACAGGCAGTCCATAGTGTTTTCAGTGGTGCTGATCTGTGGCCAACCGTCTGTGGAGAAGACCAAGGAGGTTTTAATGGAGATGAAGAGGACTGATCTGGTGCAGATGTTGTCAGAGACCAGCTCAGCAACCAAAGGTAAGACTAAACAAAACAAAGCATGTTAAAATCATACAACTCTTTCTTAACATGTCTCATACTTTTCCTAAGCTACGTAATAATATTATTCTCTTTAACATTATAAATAATAAGATTTATAATGTAGAGAAAAGACGACGCATCATCTGGTGTAGAAAATATATTTTATGATGATAATTGTCAGATGTAAGATCACTCATGACTTTTACCACTTTTCTCCTCAGAGAAACACTCAGATGAACAGCGACCTGCACTGATCCAGAGAGTGAGTAATGTTACATCTGTCAGACTTTAAACAACAGTTTTCATGATGAACAGATGCAGGTTAAAAACTATCATCTTAAACATTTTAAATAATGATACGACCCAAACTTATAATTTATTTATTTATTCTCACAGAACTGAAGCTGCATTCAGGTTAACTCCTTTAGCAGTAACAGTAAATGTAAAGTCAGAATTCTGACTTTAATCATTAATTATGGACACTTAGAACTCAAATACATTTTTCACATGTGGCCCTAATCCTCTTCCGTATTTCTGACTTTTTTTTAACAATAAAGAGAAACTTTAAAAGTTTAAACATCAAAGAAACATATATTTGATAATACTTAAACCATTTTTAAAGCATTAAACAAATTCTAAAACATAAAATAATGAAGATAGTTCCTTTGAGCCACCATGACTCATTCAGCCCAGTCTCACGGCAGTTCGTGAAATGGTCACATTATTGAATCTATTGATCTGTGTTCAGGACACGTTCATGTCGGGTGGTGAGCACGAATTTTAAAGTAATGTATTTCAGTGGGAAGCATATTTCGTGATCACAGAACGATTACGGTAGCGAGTAGTAGCCGAATATCCGCGTAGGGTGGTTGGTTGGGGTGGTGGATGGGTCAAACAACACAGGACTTTCACCCCGGAGACCGGGATCGCGGTCCCGCGTGTTACAGTTCCTTTCCGCGTTATTCCCTTCCTAACCACAACCGTCCCTTTGTTGTCGTCATCTCCCGCGTGTGACGGTTCCTTTCCCTGTTCTTCTTTTCCTAGCCACCGTTGTTGTGGCCAGCGTGTAGCGTTTCATTTCCCCGTTGTTGCGTGCCACAGAGACCGCGGATCGTGTCCCTGTGCCCGGGGATTGCGTCCTGCGTGTGGCGGTCTGTCCCGTTGTTGTTGCCCACGTGTGGCGTTTCATTTCCCCGTTGTTGCGTCCCCCAGAGCAGCCCATTGTCATGGCAGTCTGTGAAATGGTCACGTTCGAAAATCGTGACCTTTAAACGAAATAAACGTGAAAATCGTGACCTGTACACGAATCAATAAATCAAAATAACATGACCATTTCACAAACTGGGGTGAGACCGGGTTGGACTCATTTTAGTGTGTTTGAAAAGAGTTGCAGCCTGTAAATTAAAACAAAACAAATAACCAATTTAAAGGAAATAAAGGGAGTCATCTTTTTATTTTTCCCATTATTGATTATTATTATTGTTTATTTCAGGTAGCAACAAAAGCAGCTGTTAAACAGCTGCTTTTGGAAATTCTGAATGATTTGAATAACGAGGAGCTCTGGGAATTCAAGCAGTCCCTGAAGTGGATTTCCTCCCAGAAGAACCTCCCGGACATCTCATGGATGTTGATTGACCCAGAATACAGAGCAGAGATAGTGGATCTGATGTTGGAGATTTACGGCCAGCAGTCTGTGAAGGTGATCAGGGATGTGTTCATGAAAATGAACCGGACTGATCTGGTGCAGAGGATGTCAAAGCCCAGCTCAGGACTCAAAGGTAAGACAGAAAAGTAGGGCTGGACCCGAATATTCGTTCGGTGGGTTGGTATTCGATTTTAAAATTTGACATTCGAATATTCGTTTTTTTTTATTTTTTATTTTGGTTTATTTATTTTCTGCATTTATCTCTCGTTCACACTCCAGTCCAGTTGGTGGCGGTAATGCACATTTAAGTTGGTTTGCCAACCGCCAATAAACTAGAAAGAAGAAGATACTGTCGGTACACGATGACGCCGCGCCCACTTCGAGCATTTAGCAAGCTGGGCAGAGAAGCTAGCGGCGATAACAAGTGCGGAAATGGAAAACTGTTTCGCGTTTTTCCGTTGTGATTCGGCCAGAAACTTCAACATTGTGAGGCGAAGAGATCGTTTTTGGAATATACAGCTTGGATATTACATTTCCTTGGACTCTTGGGGATTTATGAAAATCAAGTTTTGGTCCACTTTTGTACCACTTTTGTTGCTGAAAGGACAACGACAACAGGTATGCATGCAGTCTCGGCTGCGCAGATTACGGCTAAATTGTTTTATTTTCTTTTTACTTTGTAACAGTTGTGTACATGGCTTTATATTTTAAAGATTTAATGCTTTAAAGTTATAAAAACGCTCATGAGTGGAAGTTTTATCGAGGTTACAGCGTCGCCCCAGTCACAAAGTGTCCCGTTGACGAGACGGTGATCCTTGAGAGGTTAAAAGTTTATTAATTCTGAACGCGTCTGGCCTGTCTATTTATATTGCACCAAATACTACACTGCACTCCCTTGTGAAGTCGTTTGGATGAAAGGTTCTCAAAATAATCAAAATGCAAACAAACAGACAGACACATAGAGATTCCTGCCTTTATTAGAGATAATAATATGTTCCAAAGCTTCGAATATTCAATGCTCATTACTACCGAAGCTTCGAAGCTCAAAAAATGGTATTCGGACCAGCCCTACAGAAAAGACAAAACTGTAGCATTACATAATCTCACATGTCTCATAAATATCTAATAAATACATTTTATAATTCATAAAATAACAATCTAAATCAGTTTGAGTACAAACATCACCAATGTGAAATGTAAAAACACTGGGAGCAGGGATCAATAAATCATTAATTAAATCAACAACAGTCACAAAGTCTCAACCAAAACTGAATGAGTTCAGTATTTGTTACAAGGCTTTTGTGTTGTAAATGCTTTAGATTGTGAATGTGTTTAAGATTTGATGTGAATTTCTTTTATTTTATTTCCTTTTTAAAGCAGCTGAGATTTATTAAAGTCGATTATACTCTCTTCGTTAAAGTAGATTACAACCCTCTGAGTCATTTTAAATGTCTTTTCTCCTCAGAGAAACACTCTGTTGATGAACATGGACCTGCACTGTCAGAGAGAGTGAGTCTGACTTTACACATTACAGCTTTCATTCAATAGATGCAGGTTGAAAAATTCAACCACATCTATCTATAATTGCAGGAACGTGTGTGTGTGTGTGTGTGTGTGTGTGTGTGTGTGTGTGTGTGTGTGTGTGTGTGTGTGTGTGTGTGTGTGTGTGTGTGTGTGTGTGTGTGTATGCGCATATCTCTTGAATCGTTAGTCCGATGGATTTCAAACTTGACAGGTGTCTTGCTATGGGCACGCGTAAGTACAGTGCCAAGTTGTAGGTAAAAGAAGCACACATTGGCTTTTGCCGCTCTAGCCGCTGTCCACTCCCCCTCTCACACTGAGTGAGCAGTGAGCAGGACCAGAGACAGAGAGAGAGCAGCGCAGCTTTGGCAGCTAAAATGTGACATAAACCTCAGACCCACAAAAATGTGCAAAGTAGCACTACTTTGGACTGTCTTTGACTTTGAATAAACAAACGATAATTCCCGAATTTAAGGACGTTTCAGAATCCCACACATGCAAAGCACAACCAGACAACAAGTGCAGACAGAGCGTGATGTCACTTATTAGGCAGGCTATCTATCTTATAAAGCGAGACGTATCTATATGTGTGTCCGTGTTTGGGGGGGAAGGTTACCTGCACATCAGCGCCTCTGACTCTTTTCCTGCTATTGTGTTTTGTTGCTGTGAGTTGGTAGAACATAATGTAGCCTAATCTCAGAGATTATTCCTTCAGAGTGCTGTGCAATTCGAAAAAATCTCAGAGCTGAACTGGGCAGATAGCCTACATCAGATTTCATCAGACTCACCCTGGGTCGGGTTAATTAAGCCGCAAAAATACCCCCCGCAAATCAAATCCCCTACTTCACCGTTAACCGTCAAGCCACTAAACCTGGAAATGGAACACCTCTGCTGGAATGTTAAATTCGTTAACGATCCGACAAGAGACATCTCTCTCTCTCACACACACACACACAGTCCGGTTCTGGTGGTTGATGAACGCAGATATGTGCTGTTTAGCTCTCCTAACGGGCAGGGTGGGTATCACACTGCCATGAGTCCATGAGGCTAATGTCTGATTACTCTACATTTTAATTGTGATATTTTGTGATTACATTCTGATTCTGCAATGTTCTCTGTCAGGTAAATATAGAAGCACAATGTCTTCCTCCATAGGCGCCGATTAATGTTTTGGAGTGTCTATTTGCACCCCCGGTACGAATAGCCTCGGCCACACAGCTGAGCTATTTACACCCTCTGACGTAACAACAAAAAAACGTTGCTCGCGTGCACCGAAATCATGGCGGACGTTCATCTTCCATGACCGCAGAAACTGGCATATTAGGGAAGTTTTGTCTCTAAAGTTTATAATAATTGAATTTCTAGCGGAAAATGGATACTACAGTTGCGCTTTCTGTCTTCAGTGAAAGTACCTATTTTATTGTATACAGTATGGTTACCTAGCAACCGAGGCTTGAAGAAACCAAGTGGTAAACAGTTGCTCAACATCCTGTAAGAACTGCTAGGTGAGTTTTTTTTTTTGCAGGGTGGTAGCGGAAGACTCATGAATATGCCTGCTCTGGTTGGGTTGGTTAAGTTTAGGCAAGAGGAGTGGGATTGGTTATGGTTAGGGTAAGAATGTCAGGGCGATAATATTCCAAAAAGGTGTAATACATGAGTAGTATGGATAACTGTGTGTAAATATGTGCCAAGGTACTGTAAATGCACAGGGGTGCAAATAGCATACATTGATATTTGTACCAGACAGGGTATTAATAGAACACATTGCTGTGTGCACCGGCGGGGTACTAATAGCATTCATTTCTAATTGCACCAGGGTACGAATAGCACTTCTAATTGCACCAGGGTACAAATAGCATGCACTGCTAATTGTACCAGGGGTGCAAATAGCCTCACCCTTTATGTTTTCCTCCGTGGGTGCTCACGGGCGCATGCCTTTAAAAAGTAGTCAAAAAATGTTTGCATTTCAGAACCTTAGGAAACGAACAGTGGCCGAGGCTACAAACACACTATTAACTCGATAATAAGTTTCAACTCAGGACAACGCCACTTCTCACAAATACAGATAAGATTGGAGATGAGAAGTTTAACTGACCACCAACTACCGCTGACCTGACGGAGCACCACGTCTGGCAGCTCGCGATGCTCTGTATCCAGCGCACAGTCACCTATTCTGGGGTAATGGTGCGTTCTATATTCTCAACGAACCGACTCGGACCTCGGATATGACGTCACTTCCACACTTCAAGCGTTCTGTTATGTTTTGCGCATCCGAGTCGGAGAAAAAACATGGACACCACACGGAAAGCTGTTGCTATGGTAGCACTGGCCGAGTTAGCAACGCTAGCCACGTTAGCAAACAACAAGACCGATTCCACTACCAACAGGCAGTGAAACGGACATAGTAAGGAATTGCTGTAATACGAGTGATTGAAATCTTCATTTAAAAAGCCAAAGTGGTCCAAAAACAATGACAACAATTCATACCTACAAGTTACACAGGGCGCTGCCATCTTGGAATCCGTATCGGAATTCTTGCTCGGTGTCCTCACGGTTGTCCGAGTTCCGAGCTCGGAAATCCGAGGAAAAGTGACGCATTGGTGCCTGTTGCTAGGCAACGTATGTTTTCCTAGTCGGAAGTCCGACACGGATAAATAATAGAACGCACCATATCTAGACCACCAGCTACCGCTGGCCAGTGTTGCCACAGTTACTTTGAAAAAGTAATTTAGTTACTTTACAGATTACTTGATTTTAAAAGTAACAAAGTTAGATTACAAGTTACTTTATTAATTACATTCAGCAACTGCCGACAACACCCCCACAGCCTCAACATAAAAATGACAACTAGTTTACTGTGAGGCAGCTCGGCGTTGCCAGTAGTAGGATCTGGTTTATTATGGCATGAAAGAGAGCGAGTCAACCATGTTTAAGGGCAGCATTTCCGCTACAACATACTGCCTGACCAACTTCTTCAACTCTCCCCCACTTACTGGTTTTGCACCGAAGTCCAGCTTTTGTTGTTTGGGTGGTGGGGGACCTCCTCCTCTCTGCTTCACACCACCTGGTGGGACTTGCTCTGTAAGTTTGACTGCAGTGCTGCGACTCCAAATGTTTCTTCAAATTTGACGTAGTGTTTTTGTAGCTAGGTAGCACTTTGTCGCCACCAGCACAGAGTGTACAACAAACCTTAATATTGCCGTCTTTAGCTGACACAAACTCAAAATAGTGACTGTTAGAAAACGACCAGCTAGAAAACGCACATCTCTCCCCTCCCTCCGTTGTTGTTTACGTTTGTGTCGCTGCGTGGTACACGTGAACTGTCCTCATGCTGAAAACGTGTCTTGTCGCATACGTGACTTCACTCCCCGAGACGCAAGAAGAAAGCAAAAATATATATTTTTACTAAGGAAAATGACAAAAATAGTAACGCACAGTGACTTGGATAAGTAACTTTAATCTGATTACTGGTTTGGAAATAGTAACGCGTTAGATTACTCGTTACTGAAAAAAGTGGTCAGATTAGAGTAACGCAGTGATTTTCAACCACTGTGCCGCGGCACACTAGTGTGCCGTGAGAGATCGTCCTGTGTGCCGTGGGAAATTATCCGATATTACTTAATTGGTCCAACAAATTTTTTTATTGAGTTACTGCAAATAATTTTCCATTGTTGCGCATCTGTGCCTCAATATGATGACTGGCAGAGAAATTAAATACTATTCTGTGTCAGTAGGTGGCAGTATAGCGCAATAATGACCTTGTTGATTTAAGACAATAGAATTACTGCCAGCAGGGCACACTCGCACACACGCAGAGCTGCAGATGATGCAAACTACGTCGGCTCTGCAGTTTTGTGGAAGTCGCAGTGAGTCACGGAAATGCCGATAAAGTGTGGTTGCAGTTTTTCATAACTTCAAGCAGACAGCGTTTGCTGTGATATGATATTAATGGCGAACCGAAAGCGGTCGCGGTGCTGTTGACGTTACACTTCCTCGGAGCCGAGCAGGCACAGCAGTGGTTTCTCTGCCCTGGAGGCTGACTGAAAGGCTGAGGTTGTAAGACAAAGCAACTTTATTTCTACAGCACCTTTTGGTTGTGTCACTAAAATGTTCAGTTGGGGGCCACTATGTTCCTAATGAAAAAAGTTAGTCTGGAGCCCTGCTGCCACCTTTCGCGCGCATCCCGCAGTGACAGGATGTAAGCAGTAGGGCCGAGATCATCGATGTAAGCCTGCAAAAGCGATGGATACATTTAAAAAAAAAAAGAAAAATGCAGATTCTGATTTTTAGGCTACAATGTGTCATTTTTGGTTGGTGGTGTGCCGCGGGATTTTTTTAATGTAAAAACTGTGCCGTGGCTCAAAAAAGGTTGAAAACCACTGGAGTAACGCGCTACAAGTAACGCATTACGTGGCATCACTGCCGCTGACCTAATGAGCACCACGACCGGCCGCTCGCGGTGCTCTGTATCTAGCGTGCAGTGACCGATCCTGGGGTATCAACCGCGAACAGCTTCATGGGAAATTAAGAACTCTCTGCACTGGTGGTGGATGTCGTTGATGCACTTGCATCATTAGGTTTGCTTTTTTTAATAACAAATCTGTCCATTTCATTCTCACTCTGATTACCTAACGCATATGCACGCACTGTGAGGGGGATGGAGGCTTTGGTTTTCATCCAAGAGACGCTGTGATTGGTGGATAGGATATGGAGCAGGGCACTGACAGCAACATAACCGATCACATTATGACAGACACTCCACTTAGCACCAATTCCAATGTCTAATTTTAAATTAATGTAGCCTACTGGCAGTCTGGCACACATGGGTGCTCAGCAGGTGCTCGGTATTTTCCGTGGGCGCTCAAACTCCGGAGCACCCACGGTATCTGTGCCTATGTCTTCCTCTGATGTAGACGTAGCCTACACTAAGTCAATCGATAGTAGGCTATACAGTGGAGTTGCATATTAAGTGGTTAGGGTCCTTCTGTAAGTCATTTTGGGGTACACTTTGGTTTTGCAAGGTTTGCAGAAGAAAAGAACTAAGCCTTGTGGTGACGACTGCATTGAAAAAGAAAAAAGAGTATACTAAAGCTTCTGTAACTATGGGGAATGAAACCTCCATGTGAAGCATCAGGACCCATTGTTGGTGAGATGAACCAGAAATATGGACCGAACAGCTTGAGACATTTTGCAGAAACTGACATATTTCTGATTATGTCTTTGATACGGGTGTGACAAAAGATTTTGTTATGTTAGATCAGGTGGTAGTAATCAGTTTACAGGGATTTAAGAGTAAAAGAATGAAGGGAATCATCTTTTGCTTTGATGGTGTTAAAGAAATGAATACACATACAATACTCTGTGTATGTAAAGAAAATGAGGACATAATCAATAAAACATATATTAGTGTATAATTTGTCTTCAGAGATCATGCAGAAAAAAACATAACTCGTATCCTTTTATTTTTTCAGGCAGCAGCAAGGACAGCTATGAAACAGGTTCTTTTGGAAACACTGAAGGATTTAAGTAACAAGCAACTCCAGAAATTCAAGTGGGTGCTGCAGTTCACGCTGTTCCAGAAGAGCTTTCCACTAATCTCATGGAGCCTACTGGATTGGGAAGACACAGGCAAACTTGTGGATCGGATGTTAAAGACCTGTGGCCAGCAGTCTGTGGAGGTGACCAGGGAGGTTTTAATGGACATGAACAGGAGCGATCTGTTGCGGAGGCCGTCAGAAACCATGGAGGAGGTTGGAAGGAAGAAGTTATTATAATTATAATAACTATTTGTATAGCACCTTTCAAAACAATAGTTTACAATGTGCTTTGACAGCGGAAATAAAAGCAAATAAAAATCAATACACATTTATTTACACATCAATACACATACAATTACACAACATTGTAATAGTGAAAAAGGAAAGATGGGGAAGCTCTAAAGGACAGAGAAAATCACAATTCAATAAACATCATGAAATCAACAGGTGATAGGGAAAAAAGACGGTAAAAAGACAACATCACATAAAAGCAAGTCTATAAAAAAGTGTGTTTTAAGAAGTGATTTAAAGGAAGTCATTGATCAAGTTAGCTTTATCTTCTTGGACAGGTCTATTGAAAGCCAAGTCGCCGTGATGGAGGGGCCAGGTTTACCATCGTCAGTCATCAGCTCAGGACTCAAAAGTAAGAGAAAGAAGACAAAAACTATCACAAATCACAATCATGTTTCTCATAAATGTCTAATAAATAGAATTCCTAGTGAAACTGAGTTCAAACTTTATTTAATCTCCAATGAGAAATGTGAAAAGATACAGGGGCATGCAGCGATGCAAGAACACCACATTCATTACTTTAACTGCAGAAATGAGCCTCTTTGATTTTCATGATGTCACTACTGAGTAGATTTTAGTGTGGTTTTGCAACAGTAAATTCTTTGTCTTTTATTTAAAAGCAAGGAGGAGCAAAATATGAGGCATAGGGTTAGAAGGGGAGATAATATGTATTAAGATGTCCAACCTCTCTGTGATTGATTTTTATCTCAGACTAGTGCAAACTTGAGTGTTATTTTGTTATTGTAATACTTCATATAATCTGTTATTTGTGTACTGATTTTGAATCAGTTATAAATACTTTCCTGTTTTCTTTCTCCTCAGAGAAACAAGGGTTTATACCGCTTGTTTATTATTTATAATTATTTCACTTTAATGTTGCTTTTTTTTCTTAAATGTGAACACTGAGGCAACTATTTAATATATGTTTGATTGAATGTTAAATTAGAAGCATAAACTATATGCTGTCTAATCACATCTCCAGTTACACTGTCAATAAGTTATTACATTTTACCTTCCATTTGGAACATGTTTCAGTAACATTACAAAATAGGGCAGGACTTTTTTGTATTTTTTTTCAATCGTTAAACAGCTAGTCTGTTCTTTAGTAGACTTTACAGAGTAGATGTCACTCAACAGTTTGTCCTGCACAACATATTGATCTCATATTAGAGCAGCGCTATGTAACGCATAAACATTTGGAAAGTTACCATATGATTTTATATATCAAAATAACATAATTTAAAACAAATTCATTTGTGTCTTCACAAGGGCCTTCAGAAATCTTGAAGCTTATGGGTGGCACTAGGGGATACCACATGCAGGTAACACCGTCTAATACAGTGGTTCCCAACCTTTTTTCCTTGGCGCCCCCCCCCTACTCATGTCTAAGAAAAGCTGAGCCAATTTGATTTGATCCAATTCTTAAAAGTAATAATCTGCTCTGTATTCTACAACTGTTCCGAAATTTCTCTCTTTCTCTCATCCCTAGCTGGATATTTTTCAGCAAATGCAGTATGCTTATTCTGGAAATGTCTTTTCATATTACTTTTTTTGTTGTTTGCTAATTTCTCGCCACAGATCAAGCAATAATGGTAACCAGCAGCATTGGCGGTGAAAGCAAATTAATTTGTACCGCACTTTAAATTCTCAATTTTTCCGCCAAGACTTTTCTATATTTGTTATATTGGCCACTAGCCTGAATGGAGAGTGTAAGAATTACTTTAGGCCTTCAACAATAATAAATTAATTTTAAAATGTAAAAAAATTCATCTCCATATAATTTTTCTATCAAAGGCACAGGGAGACACTGGAGAGGCACTGAACTGGGATCCACTGAGGGAGGGACTCTACCCCTGACATAGATGATTGTCCTCTACATGACTGGACTAAACTTGAACCTGAAGTAAACAGTCCAGATGCAGATGAGGCTCCAACTTACAGGTAAAAATAAAAATAATAACATCCTAAATACTGTGTCACAGCAAACTGGAACTATAGGAAACACATAAGCTTGGTTTTGGGGGGTTTCACAGAAGGAAACTCTTTCTCTCTGCTGTTACTGGTTATACAAATGCAATTTGACATTTATAGTGGCAATACAATAATATTGTGCCCCTAATACAGTATATTTGTGCATATTCACAAACTCACTTATTTTATTTTCTGCGACATAGCCTACAGTCTGAAGCAGGGAACTTTGAATGCAGTGTCTCTGGCTTGCGCTGGGTCTGTAAGGAGAAGGTCAGCTTTAAGTACCAGTTTTGCTCTTGGGAAGGAATTATGGAGAGGATGGAAAGCCTACAATACATACCTGCAGGTCCCCTTATGGACATCACAGTCATTGCTGGGAAGTTAGATGAAGTGTACCTGCCGCACTGGATCTGCATAGGTAAGTGGCCATGAAGAAAATAATAAAATAATAACTTTTGAAATATCTGATAGTATCTGTACAAAAACTGATGCAATCCTTTTCTCCTCACTAATTGTGTTTGTATTTTGTGCAGATGACAACCCTAAAATATTAGACAAGTTTGCAGTCCTGCACATAGATGACTGTGGAGATGTTGTGGAAAAAGTGTCTGAAGTCACATTGTCCCATGTCAAGCTGTCTGAACCCGTTTTCTCTCCAAGAGCGGCTCTGATGAAAATGGGCTTGCCTGTGAAAATAGGCTGTCAAGTGTTAATATACTACATACCCAACACATCATTCCTCAAACTGCATGTTTACCTGATCCCACATGATCATGGTCTACAACAGGTTACTGAATATCTTACTAATTACTTACTACTAGTCACAAATGCGTAACATAATGAGATTCCATACCAAAGCCTACAATGGAGTATTAAGGCCAGTGTTTAAAAATGAAAACAAAAGTGAAATGCGACTCTGTCTTCATATTTTAAAAGTTGTACTACTATGGGAATAAAGACATACTTGAGGGAATAAAAATATTTAAAAAAAAAACATTATGAGAATGAAGTCATGATATTGTTGTATGTTGAGACGAAAAAAGTCTACCTCAAACAGCAGACCCTTTTTTGCCAAATTTAACTTCTTAACAAGTTGATATAAATAGTCAATTCCTTAACGTAAGTGACTCTAACTGAACTGGCGGTAATGGTCAAACAATGCTGTACGACTTTATAATAATGACCATTTATTTAATTTTTTCCCAATAGTGACCCAAATACTCTATTGTTAAAATCACACTGTTTGTTCATGAATGTAATTTAAATTACAGATAGCAATATTTGCCACTGTAACCTTGAAGCAGCTTTGTGCTTATATTTTATATTTTTTCCAGACAGTGGACAAAAAGAAGGAGAAAAAAGGATACAAAAGAATCGAAAAGCCACGCCCAGACAAGTACCTGAAAATGCAGCAGGGTTTCAACCTCGCAGCAGACACAAACATGGCAAAAAATTTCTCCCAGAGGTACAGTTTGCAACATCAGTCAGCAATACAATCTGTGTACATAGTGAATACAAAGATAGTGTAGGATCATAGCAATTGGTTTTTTGACACTGTCATAGTTCTGTTCGTCAAGTGGGAGATTTCATGACATCTCTGATTTTGAATTGGAACCAGGCAGCTGATGTGTTGCCATTACATTTTTTCAACTGCTGCAATTATGGTCTAAACAATATGCTGTGAACCTGCAATAAGACACAAGGAAAAGACACAAGTGAAAAACAGATACAATTAAGGGAACTAAGGCTAGCACACCTGTTTGTACTCAGGTTAATTGGCTCAGAACAGTATCACTCATTGACAGATGGGGAGACCTAGCCCCAGTTTGTGCCTGTCATGTATTACATAGTATAGTATAGTATTAGTGTTACATTCAAGTCACAGAGCTAATCATCAGTTTCTGTAAAAGAAGAAATTTGTTTAACAGCCAAATACAAATCGCCCCACAGGTCTGAAGTAAATAAATAATACTAAGCAGATTGAACACAGACAGTAAACGGTCTATGAGAGCAACGCTGCAGTTATAGTCTCGTAATATCGCATAAAACAAGGCACATCACGAGAATAATCCAACATTCTCATTACTAAGGCCCCAAAAATGAGACTAGTTACAAATCTATTGACATTTTGGCCACACATTAGCTACTTCAAGAGAGTTGGAAATACTGCAGCTGTGTTTGCAGTGGGCCTTGCTTGCTGCGTTCAGTGTGCGCCAGAGAGAAGACGCACGTTCAGGTGACCACACAGCAGCCAGACAAACCATTATCAATAAACAATTTAGTTTGACCAGAGAACTCCTTTACTCCTGTATAAGATTTACATTGACTCTAACATTGTCAAAGTCTAACTACTCTCGCTTTCATGTTATTTTTTTACACAGGAAATAACCCTCAGATACGATAGCCAAGAGCCAAATTTCTATGAAGTGAACATTGACAAATCCAGACACAAACTTCCAGCTTACACTCTCACCCCTTAACAAAAAGAAGAAGTGTAAACCACCCGTATGGAAATGTGAAATTCAAAAAGGTTAGTGGTTATTAAACAATATTACCTTCATACATGTACATAATGTCACTTGAGCTGTAGACTAGAATTTAACTATGTTAACCCCTTAACGCCGACTGTCGCTAATTTGCATCAAACCCCTTCCATTCCGACTGCAGGCGAGATAGTGTGTGTATTCCCCCAATGCCGGTTTGTTTACATTCGATACATACCTAGGAACCTTTTGCACGCACTGGTTTTTCGTAAAACCGGTCGGAGTGAGAACTACATCCGGTTCACAGAAGCGAAATTAACCCTAACCCTGACCCCTAACCCTGACCCTAACCCTAAAACGACTACTGTCAATGTTGGGGAGTAGGAGAGTGTTTTCTTTCTTGCTGTTGTCAAGATTCATTTATTTGTCAATTACTTTGTGAGATGAATAAAATCTACATATCTGTGATGGGAAAATGTGTTTTATTAATTTTACCATTTTGTAAAGAATTTTACCATGAATGCCTGTTGTTGCTAATTTGCATCATACCTAAATTTATATCTATATGCTATAGACAAATTAACAATCTCAACTTAATTTAGCATCAGCTTGGAGCCAGAAACACACATAATACATTTTTTTATATAATTGTGAATAAATTCAGGCGTCACGGGGTTAATGTACAAAAACTCAATAAAATACCAATTACAAAAAAACAATATTACCTTCACTATACAGTATGTGAAACATAATGCATTATTGGGTCCAATTCCAATGCATACTCAATATGGACTTGCGGCTCTGTACATGACATAAATTGGCTGTATTTGATTTATGTGTTTACATGTCATTGATTACATGATAATGAGGGGAACTTCCAGTTTACTTCATTCCATGAATAGAAGCCCATAAAGGGGCTCTAGGCAATTTATGGGTATTGGAACAGATTAAAAAAATTAAAACGCACAACAAAATACAGTTATATGAATGGCGTTTATGTGGGCTCCACCTTGTCTCACTAATGGCACCTACTGGCTCTTATAATTCAAATATAAATGAACATTATTACATTGAAGAAAATGAGAAACCAGTGTATGCACTACAATTGTTTTATTCATCTAAAGTGTCTTGTTATTGAACCTTTTGTTGTGAATACAATACATGAAACCACAATATCAGCAATCTTTTATTGTTCTGTATTTTATTTCAGTTGACTATCAAGACTCTGCTGATTCAGAAGGTACGATGTTGCATATAATGTGTCTTTATAAGAATTGCACTTTGAAATTTCAGTCACAACATGACAATTCTTAAATTGTTATTAGAATACAAATAAGAATACAGACAATTGAAATTGAATACATTTTTTAAAATGTTGTGTTTGTATTTTTTGAAACCAAAGAGATGACTGTAGGATCTTGAAGACTTAGGGTTGACAGATGGAAATTGGATTTAGCTCTAGTGCAATAAATGTATTAGGCAATGTTTATAAAAAATAAATAAACATATTAATAAAAGGAAAATTAGAAAGGCATCGTAGATCCTGAGTTGCTGTTATTTTTTTTACTTCACATCAGACATTTTAAACAAACAAATTGTCTTTGCCTTAATTCACAAATCTGAACAGGGCTGGCTATTTGGTGTAGTATTAGTACTTTGGTTTGCCTGCTGTTGTATTTTTGTTATTTATGCATCAAGTTTAGAACAAATAAATGTAGTATGTAATTGTCATTTCATGTTGTGCAGCTGCAAAATCATCAACTGTATTATGAATATATCATATATTATATATATTTTCATTACATTTGTATGATGTAAGTGTCTTAAGTTAATCTTTTATTTATAACTGAAAATTGTGTATTTCTCTTTTTTTGTTTTTAAAGAGACATGTGGACAATCCCCCATACATGGTCTAAGTGACAGTGAGTTGTTTTCTATTTTCTGACCATGAAGCAGGACAGAAACGCTACTTTTAAACCAACTTTTGATTTTTAGTTTTACATTCAACTTAAAGGTACTGTAGGTAGGATTGCGTAGATCCAGGACTTAAAAACAAAAACATTGAACATTGACAACTTCTCAGTCCCTCCCCCCTTTCTGCTAAAGCCCAAAACAGTCTCCTAAGCCCCTCCCCAAGAGAGTCTAATACAAAATGTTTATAGTCAGATGTAGTGATCAATCACTCACGTAACATTTTCTATTTCCTTTGTCCTCAGAGAAACCCTCTCTGGATGGCCGACTAGCTGCACTGATGGAGAAGGTGAGTAATATCACATCAGTCTGAACACAGTTTTCATTCAATAAGAAGCAGGTTTTAAAATCCAGTATTTTAAATTAAGATTTTTAACCAAACTCATGACTTTAATCGGACGGTTCTTGCACAACGGATGCATTGAAGTAATCTCTTCAGCTATAGTAAAGATCAGAGATGGATAATAGTAATGAAGTAGAACTACTTCACTACCGTACTTCAGTACTAAAAGGCTGTATATGTACTCTACTGGAGTATTATTTTTTGCTCCTACTTCCACTTTTACTAAAGTACATATTTTCCGAGTTTAATATTTTTACTCTGATACATTTTTTATGTGCTGCATCGTTACTCGTTAGGCTAAACATCTGAAATTATATAAACAATATGATATTCAAACTTTTGACTGCTTTCTTTAATAACTACATAACACAATACTTGTACTTTTACTTTCAGTACTTGAGTAGTACATTTTAAAATAAACTACTTGCAATACTTAAGTAAATTTTTTTTAATACTTTAGTACTTAAGTGTGGTGCTTAAAGAGCACTTCAACTTCTACTCAAGTCACTTTTTTGATAGAGCACTTGTACTTTTACTCAAGTCTGTGTCTCTAATACTTTATACACATCTGGTAAAAATCACATCCCTTTATGTTATCGCTTTGTATTCATCAGGCAGCCACAGTCACAACGGATATAGATAGGATTTTGATTATGCTGCAAGATTTGAATCAACAAGAGTTCAAAGCATTCATATGGAAACTGGAGAACAGTGACATCGGGGAGGGCCGTGAACGCATCCCAAGCAGCAAACTGGAGAACAGTGACATGTTTGACCTGGTGAATCAGATGTGGAAGACCTACATCCAGCAGTCTGTGGAGGTGACCATGAAGGTTTTAAAGCAAATAGACAGGAATGATCTGGTGCAGATATTGTCAGTCACCAGCTCAGGATCCAAAGGTAAGTTGTGGAACAAACTGTTAACCCTTGTGTTGTCTTCCCGTCAACCATGAACGTGTTGTCCATCCAGCATCCAACAAAATTTATTAGTGCATTCACAGTGAGGAAAGTTCATGTTGGTCATCAAAGGCAGAATGAGTAAGATCTGTCTGTTGCGGTTTGTAAATGCAACATTCAAACTTGTCTCCTCCTCCCCGGCTCAATGACCCCATCCTGCTCTGCTCCCCAGCTCTCAGACGGACTACGTTTACATGCAAACAATATTCCGTGTTTTGACCTTATTTAGAAAAGACAATATTCCTACTAACTACTAGACTTCCAAGTCTTTCATTATGTTTAAAGTAGGTGTGTTTCACCTTCTTTTCTTCTTGGCACGCACCTCTCTGCAAACTGTTGGCTAATTGGTTTGTGTAGCAACGCACAGAGCTGACCGTAAAGATCGTAAACAGGCAAGAAGCTGTAAACTGGCTGTCAACTGTTGCAAACTACAGTAAAAAACACAATCGGGGTGCACATTACAAATGCACTGTACACATCTCCAAAGAATGTCCTCAAAACCCGAATAATACCAACATATTCCACGTCTCAATCTGAAAAAGCTTTTATTTGACGGCCTTATTCGGAATATCCGAACGTAATATGCTGTTTGCATGACCCGTATCAAATTGGTAATAATCCAAATATGAATAAAAGTGTAATTTTAGTGTGCATGTAAACATGCTCATTCACTCTCGTTCTGGGAACAAGCTTTGTCCACTTGCGTTTTTTTCAGCGCTGTGTCCACCATTTTCGTAGGTTCCTCTTGGATGCATGCTAACAATCTGGCGCTACATTTGTATGTCCAGCCCTCACACCCTGCATGCTGTTATTGGCTGGGGGCTACACACCCAAGATGCCAAGAAAGTTCCGAACACAGCAAAAGAAAAGAGCAAATATACAAGCAGAGGGCACGCTCTCTCAGGGTTGTCTGTCTGTCAGCAGGATTACAGAAAAACTACTGGCTCGATTTTCATTAAACTTGGTGAAAGGGTGTAGCATTTGCCAAGGAAGAGCACATCATTTTTATTAATTATGTTTTATTTTGGTTAACAAAATAATTACAAGATAGGGCATTTGTGCTACATTCATGTGGTGTCAGAATAATCAGATGAATGAGTTTCCGACTGTGACATTAACGCTGCGAGATAGGTCATGCCTTTGCTGAGGAGGTCTGCACTCGGAGTGCCCTTATAGTTAGCAAATGTCATGATGCTAAACTGAGATGGTTACCATGGCAACGCTCTACCTGTTTAGCATTATCATGCCAACATACGGCCTCACAGAGTCACTAGCATGACTGTAGACTTCACTCTTTTTGCAGTGAAGTGTTAAAAGCAACTCATTTTAATCAGATTTTTTAAATGTTCTCTCTCCTCAGAGAAACTCTGTGGATGAACAGCTGTCTGCACGGATCCAGAAAGTGTCTGACTCTACACACAGCTTTCATTCAATGCATGCATGGTTGAAAATCCTTCTTGCAACTTGACCTGATATATTATGATTTAAAAAAAAAAAATTCATTAAATTTTTTATGGTGACAAACCAGTCACAGAACTGAGGCTGCATTCAGGTTTATCTCTTCAGCAACTACACATAAATACCTAATACAATACTTAATTTTCTTCAATAATGTAACAGTATTGCGATCTCTAGCACAGAGGAACACATGAGGAAATGTAAGTTTTTTTATTCATGTCAGTCAAACTGAATATTGCAAGTTTTTAAAACAACTTTTAAAATGATTGTAACTATTTTTAACAGGGTTCGTACGGGTGCTTTAAATGCTTGAAAATGCTTGAATTTTGATGTTGTGTTTTTAAGGTTTGAAAAGTGCTTGAATTTTGGATAAAATGCTTGAAATTGTAACTGTATTTCTTTCACAACAAATGCCTAACTTACTGAATGGTTTGTTTATTAAATGGAGAAATAAAATGTTGGAGAGCCTAAAATTAAAATTGCTCGCTGTGTGACAGCGATTTGCCACCACGCCAAGACCCGCCCTACGAAGCAACTCAATTGGTTGGGGTAAGGCCTTTCACCTCGAGAAGTTAATGTTAGGATAGCCGATTGGTCACGGTTACGCTATCTTGCGTAGGCTGAGCATCATGGACACCTGGCCAATAAATGCTATTGAAGGGCGGGTCTTGGCGTGGCCATAGTGGGATTCGTAATATCGCTGCCAGCAGGTTGTTTCAATGAACGTTGGCTGGAAGATGAAAAATACAAATTATGGATTAAATGGAGACAAACCCTACGAGTTGCCTCTTGTAAAGTCTGCAAAAAAGACGTGCAACTTTTCACAATGGGCGAGTCTGCGCTCTCGAGTCACATGAAGTAAGTTTCAAGTGAGCCAACTGTAGCCTGCTGTACATTAGCGCCGATTTGTTTACGCTAGTAACTTCTAGCTAGACACAAGAATGTGTCCCAAAACCAGGGCCTGTAAAATATTTCTGTTCAAATCCTATTTCTTCATATTTTTGGCCCTTTTTTGTTTAACCTTTATTTATTCAGGGAAGGTTCACTGAGAGGCAGCCTCTATTTTGTAGGAACGCCCTGATCACATTCACACAGTTACACATTCATACCTGGAAGCTGCCCAGTACAACCACAGTCTGATCTGCCACTGAGCAGCTCCACTGGAGTGGTTGAGGTTAAGGGCCTTGCTCAAGGGCACCTCAGTGGTATTAATGAGGGAGGGACAAGCGCTGCTCTTTCACTTACCCCGTCCAGATTTTATCCTGTCTGTCTGGGGATTGAACCGACGACTTCGCGGTCACAAGCTTTCTTCTCTAACCTCTCCATCACTGCCCTAAAAATTAGCCCTTGAAATTACTTCAGTTTTACAGCCTGAAACTCACATTATCTGGGAAGCAATATTTGGACATTAATTCATAGACAGCCCAAACTTTGTAGGTTGGAAGACAAACTGAACCATTACAAGTTTGTACAGCATGCCCTAGATTTGGAAAGAAAAGTGTGAAAGGACATTAAGGGTAACATAAACTTTGAGCAAAATTGCTCAAAGTTTTTTGTGACATTGTGACAGAATGACCCAGCTGCATGTCATTTGGCTCAGATCCTCCCACTCAGTGCTCCTCTCCATAGCTGTCTTACTGTATGTTATGTTAGGAACCATGAAGAGATTAAACATTTTAAAGGTGATAATTCAGGGTTAGTGAAGTGAACCTGTCGGGTGATTTTGTTTGGGTTTATTATTTTTACATTGACTCAGGCAGGTTAGATAGCTTAGACAGTGATACATTTGGAAAAATAAAACTTGTGTTTTGCTTACATATCTGATCCTTCTGCTATTAAGAAACACAATTTTGGCTGTTTATAGTATTGTATCTTAATGTGGCAAAAACACTAATTAATAATTTTGACTATGTATTGGCATATATTTTACGGTAGTTAAGGTGCTGGAAAAAACTTTTACATGGACCTTGAAAGTGCTTGAAAAGTGCTTAATTTTGACCTTGGAAAAGGTGTACGAACCCTGTTTTAAGCATGAAATCATGAGTTCCTTTAGCTTCCGTTATAGCAACAGATCAGGTGGCTCATTCCAGTTTTTTTAGTAGCACAGTATGTAAAAATAAACATATTAACGAGTTTAATTCAATTCAATTCAATTTATAGTATCAAATCATAACGAGTTACCTCGAGACACTTTACAGATACAGTAGGTCTAGACCACACTCTATAATTTACAAAGCCCCAACAATTACAGTAATTCCCTCAAGAGCAAGCAGTGCGACAGTGGCGAGGAAAAACTCCCTCTTGGGAAGAAACCTCGGATAGACCCAGGCTCTTGGTAGGCGGTGTCTGACGGGCGGGTTGGGGATGTGATGAACAGTGGCGATAATAGTCAAATTAATAATGGAACAGTGACTTCAAATGGTAGTCGTAGTAGTTCATGTCATATTAGGGCGCTGCAGGGCGTTACAGGATGTAGCGTGGCCCAGCGGAGCATGGATGGACGTAGCAGGAAGCTGCAGGGTTCAGCATGACGCAGCATGACACTGCAGGGCACCGCTGAGCTCAGCAGGGAGTGCAGCAGGACCACGGTGACAGCTGCAACCAGGATCTTGGTGCCAACATTCTCCAAGGAAATATGCTGGGTGAAAAAACAGAATGTAAAGGGATACAGGGGACAAAGGGAATCCTCTTAAGCCCGGACAATGTTTAAATGTAAGCATATATCAGTATTTCAGGTACAGAAATGGAACAAAAGAAATCTACCACAATGGTTCTCAAAACATCTGATGTGGTGTACGCATTAACACTGAGGTTATTGGGGTAAAAAAAAATCTTAAAATGCTTTTTTTGATGACTTTTTACTTTTAGTTTAAAAAAAAGATTCTTGTCACATACATTGTAAAAGAAACGTTCAGTTTGATCTCTGTGGGCTCGTATGGGAAATCTGGCTTGCAGCATGGCAAAACCAGACACTCCTAAGAACAATAAATCTGTCAGTAAAACAGATTTAAAGTATCCCACATACATACACACACACATATACATACAGTGCTAAGCATAAGTGAATACACCCATGCTAAAGTTGACCTAAAAAAAGAAGAGTTTTTGGAAATTGATCTTAATAAAAAAAAAAATGAGAAAAAAATCCAACCTTTAAGGAAACCAATTTTCTTTGTGAATGAATAATGTATCGTAAATAAATACATGTTCTTCCTTTAAATACTGTTAATGTTAAATTCCCATAGAGGCAGGCATATTTTTATTTTTAAATGCCAGTTATTTCATGGATCCAGGATACTATGCATCCTGATAAAGTTCCCCTTGGCCTTTGGAATTAAAATAGCCCCACATCATCACGTACCCTTCACCATACCTAGAGATTGGCATGGGGTGTTTTCCATAAAATCATCTCTCAATGGTTATGGAATACACACACAATATATATATATATATGTGTATATATGTATAGATGTGTGTGTGTGTGTGTGTGTGTATATATGTATATGTATATATAGTATATATATATATATATATATATATATATATATATATAAAAAGGCCAAGGGAACTTTATCAGGATGCATAGTATCCTGGATCCACTGTGTGACCTGCTATTATGTTGCTCTGCTGAAAAGCACAAACCACTGCCAGCAGTAGCAGATACATTGACAGATTCACTGACACTGAGTAAGCAGCCATGGATATGTAGGCTATAGCCTTCAGCATTGTTATGATTCCGAAAGGAATTGCATTGAAAATGATTGGCTAATCCTTAACTGTTATAAGAATTGTACATTTCCTCAAACAATCTGAGTGGTCTAGTTTTCTATCATTCGAGTAGTTGATCAACAAGAATATGGTTATTGAACCATTTAGAACCAATGTTCTCTTAGGCAAAAAAAAAAAAAATACAAAGTTGTGAAAAATCCAGGACCCATTTAAACAAGTACAAACAAACATAAGATCAATGTGCAGGTTTTTAGAAACCTGGAGGTAAAGACAAACACCCATTTCTAAAACTATTACATTATTATTTATTACATTATATTTATATATATTATACCATATACTGGTAATGATTTTAAGACATTTCATTCACTCCATTTGTAAGAACTTTTGGATGACCCTCCAACAGTAAAGCTATTCTTATTGTGCATAAAAAAAGACAAGAAACAAGATAAAACCATCTTTTAGCATAAATATGAGGTCAACCCTGCTTTACATGCTAAACTTATGGATAATCATTTATGATCAAGCATATTTAAATTTTCATAAATTACATTAAAAACAGACTACTTACATACACTCATTTGGTGTTTGCTTGATAAAAACATTACATGTCTGATGGGAACTTTCATTCATTTGTTACATGATTGTTTGATCAACATTTGTCAAATCTGGTTTAAAACTTGACATGAAATCTCATCTCATGAAAAATGAGCCTCACTGATCAGGGCAGGAAAGGCACCACACGCCATAATACCAGTTTCAACTCATTCAAGTGTAAAATAAAAGACTATAAAAGAATAAAAGAAGAGCTCTGATTATAGATATAGTATTATCATTAATATTTACCTATTGTTATTTAACAACGGGGAAATAATGTTAATGCCTGCTTGCTATTGCTATACAATTACAGTGACTGTATAAATAAAACTGGTTACACTTTACTTGAAGGTATCTACATAAGAGTGACATGACACTGTCATGAACGTGTCATAAACATTATAAAAAAAGTCATAAACGTTTATGACATACCACTTATTTTACTAAGTCTCATTCGGTTTTTGTCATGACAAGTTATGGTTATGGTTCATGTGTCATGTGTTCACGACGCTGTCATGTCACCCTTATGTAGATACCTTCAAGTAAAGTATTACCAAAAAAACTTCCCTGTTCAGGTAGACGGTATGTTTGGTCTAAAAATGGATTTCATTATAACAATCACTTCTTCTCCTTGAGCTCATTAACTAGATACCGCTCCTTTTCCTCAAGGATGTTGTAGAAGATATCTTTGCAGGCTCCAGTGCCATTCAGGGGACCAGAGTAGAGCTCCCTCATCTTCTCCTGACAGGTAGGCAGAACCCTGATTTTATCATACATTTCTTGTTGGATGACATCTTTGTAGTGGAGCTCATCCAAAATAGCTGCAATGTTGCTCACTCTCTCGATCAGCTCGATTCTATGTTTATCTACAAAGTGTTGCCCTGAGGGCAGAGGGGATGACAAAAAAATATATTTAGGCTCATATCTGGTGACATCAGTTTCTTTAAACATTATTTTTAAAATGACAAACACCTGTCGAGCTTATTTAGTTGGACAGTCGAATATTCAATCTTTTATTGTTTTGATTTGGTTTAAATCTCACGTTATTGAGCTGTACTTTGGGGCGGTGCTCTCGGGGGACAGTTAGGCTTTATAACATTTATTACTGCTAATGTATCTTACTCCATTAAAAAAAAAATTGTTTCTCATTCCCTTTCCATTGCTGTGTACATGGCTGTTGTCGTCATTTGTATTGTCTCGTCCATTTTAAATTAAAAAATGTTGACAAGAAATTAGTGATCCGCCGACGTGGTTTCATTACAGTGAGGTAATAAGTGTGTATGTTTAAGGAGTGGAAGTAACACATCTGAATTGATAAAAATGGAGAAGATAAAAAAATCCATGGGACTTGAAAAAGAGAGTGATAAAATAGAGTTTGTGATTGACATTTTGGGCAGAAGTAACAGAAATGGCTTGCTGTAAACGATAAATGTCAGCTGGGTGTAGTGAATGATGAATGGTAAACAGTAACACAGCCCAGTTGATTATCAAAGCAACACTGCTATAAATCAATAAAATAAATAAATGATCAATTAAGTCTGTTACTTCCACCCTTAAGTCCACTTTCCTTAAATGATAAATAGCAATTTTGTGTTGTGAATGGTGAATAATGAATGTAATATGAGGAAAACGATGAAAAACTGAAATCAAAAAATCAATTCTCCTAAAAACGAATCATTTCAAATGTCTTACCTTGTACAGGACCAGTGCTGCTTTGGTATTCATCTGAAAACAAAAATGCAGAGGTAAAGAAAATATGTACATGTAGCTATTTACTACCTTTATCTAACAGTGGACATCTGCTTCACTGATGATGCAGATTCAATAAATGTAAAGTTAAATAGGCAGTGAAGATAAAACTGACCTTTTCGAATTGTACAGGTCCATACTGATCGAAGATCATTTTCTTGTGTAAGCTTGAGCCCAAAGTCTGTGTCTGGATTTTCAATGAAGACTTCAAAGAAATTTGGGTCTGAGCTTTCATATATGAGCATTAAGTTCTGTAAAAGAACAAATAAAAGTGAAACAAGTGAGTGCATACATACACACACACATACATATGTATATATACACATACATATGTATATATACACATACATACACACATACATACATACACATATACACACACATACACACACACACGTATGTATGCATGTATGTATGTATGTATATATAGACATACATACATACACACACACACATATACATACACACACACATATATATATACACACACATATATATATATATACACACACATATACACACACATACATATATACATACATACATACATACATACATATATATTCTTGTTTTTTATATTTTTTTTCAAATTAGGTTAAGCGAATTGGGGTAAAATCAAAGACATCTAGAAACAGGGACAAAAAGATGAATATATTTGCTGTATATTGCCAAATATTGGTAAAATGTTAGGCTCAAATGGAGGATTACATGGAGTCGCGCGTGGTCATAATTGCAGATATATTTAAATGTATTTTTTATTGCCTGTAACATTGAAGCCCTCCAAAAATGTTTTAGGAAATATTGATGCCTTTAGACTGTTTCAGAGGGACTTTTGCATGGGGAAAAAAAGTGAAGCTGGATCATTTTGTCACATTTTCTCATTTAAAATATTAAAAAACTAGAGCAATTGTTAATCGATTGTACTCCTAAAGTATTCAATTAATTACTGAACCAAAGTTCCCTCCATAGATTTTGAAGCAGTTCAAAACATACATCACGATACATTTCTCTACTGTCCAGATCTGCTGTAAGGATGAACCAATCATTCATTTTCAGGGGCGTCTTTGGATGTGGCTTTATGATTCTTTGGTATCCATAGGATACTTTCGTCTTGTCCAAATCCTGTAGAAAAAACGACAACATTGTCGTCTGTGTTGTGTATTTATCAAGTTATTTGTGGTGCCATTCTGTATCTGATGATGATTGCTTTGGGTGACAGTAAGACATTAAATAACCTGTTGCACAGCGGGATCAGTTGGGATCAGGTAAACATGGAGTGTGAGGAATGGTATGTTGGTCTTGTATATTAACACTTTACAGCGTATTTCCACTGAAAAGCCGACTTTAACCAAGACCATTTTTAGAGAAAAAACAGGTTCAGACAGCTTGACATTTTTAGGGCACCTAGGTAGCTCACCTGTTGAGCATACAGAGGCTCAGTCCTCGCCACAGCGGCTGCAGGTTCAATTCCGACCTGCGGCCCATAGCTGCATGCTGTTCCCCCTCTCTCTCCCCCTTAATGTCTAAGCTTTCCTATCAAATAAAGGCCTAAATGCCATGAAAAAGTATCTTAAAAAACAAACAAAAAACAGAGCGTGTTTTAGCAGCCTGGGGCGGCTTTTTGGATTTGTTTTTAATGGAAGATAACGTTTAACCTGAGGTCATTTAAGTTCACAGCAAAATAACAGCTGGCTGAATACAGGTGATTCGGGGGTTGTCTAGCTAGAATTAAAAAGACGCATCTGGCATCTGTCTTCATCAAAAAAGGCAGTGCGGTGGGTATTGCGCTCTGTCGGATCAGGGCCTTGGAGAGCCTTGATATTATTTGTTATTAACAATAGTGTTAGAATTAACACTATTGTAATATTTGCATTTAAAATATTTAAAAGAAGCTTAGTGTTTCCTGTAGTTCCAGTTTGCTGTCACACAGTATTTTTAGTAGTTAATTTTACCTGTAAGTTGGAGCTTCATCTACATCTGTAAGAGTAACTTCTGGTTCAAGTTTAGTCCAGTCACTGGAGACCTGCTGCAGAGGACAATCATTATGCAAATGAGTGGAGATGTTTTGTCTTTTTCCAACATCACATAAACTGAACAAATATATGAATGTAAGGGATTACCATAGTGCTTCCACATCCCTCAAGCTCCAATCTTGTTGAAGGCCCTTGTGAAGAAACATATGAACTTATTTAAAAATATGTTATTTTTATATTTAGAATCATATTGTAACTTTACATAATGTTAAGATGCTTCAGTGACTACAGTATGTGCTACATAGCGCTGCTCTAATATGAGCTCAATATGTCTCTGAGGAGAAGGAAAACAGAAAATCATTTTTTACTGATAGACTATAAACAGCTATAAACTAGACTATAAACAGCTTGAGTCAGATTTAGTGGCCTTTGAATAAAACATAAAGGATTAATTACAAAATAACATGAAAGTGTGCTATTTTATACACAGAATCATATTGTAACTTTACATAATGTTAAGATGCTTCAGTGACTATGTGCTACATAGTGCTGCTCTAATATGAGATCAATATGTTGAGTGAAGTCTACTCTGTAAAGTCCACTAAAGAACAGACTAGCCACATTTTGTTTGAATTTGTTTTGTTATACATATATAGATTACAGTAGCCAACATCATCACACATGTAAAGTAGTGTCTGTTGATGTTGCAGTCCTGCTCTACAGTCAGCGTCCTGCCCTATGTTGTAATGTTACTGAAACCGGTTCTAACTGGAAGGCAACATTTAAAAACGTATTGCCATTTTAACAGGAGATGTGATAACACAGCATATAGTATATGCTCTAACATTTTAATTTATTGTTTTATGTTGCTGGTATTATATTTATATTTTGAAACCATGTTTAATGGGGATTTTACACTTTAAATAAACTTGATTTAATTGATTGATTGATTAATAGATATACTTTTAGATAATATAACATTCAAATTAACACATTAAATGGCTGTCTGACTGTCCACATGCGTTTTAAATTAAGAATGAAAAGCAACATTAAAGTGAAATAATTCAGATCATGCTTAGCATATAAAGTTCTGATATTAGAATAATGCTGGGGTTTTCACACCTTTAGATCCTGAGCTGATGTCTGACAACCTCTCCACCAGATCTCTCCTGTTCATCTTCATTAAAACCTCCGTGGTCACCTCCACAGACTGCTGGCCGTAGATCTCCACCATCAGCTCCACCATTTCATCTCTGCCTGCCGTCTCTCTCTGAGATTCTTGGGAAACTTCTCATTCTGGTGTACTGCAGGACATGCTTGAATTGCTCGAGTTCCCCGTAACTTAAATCTTCCAATGTTTCCAAAAGCTTGACCTAAAATGATGTCATAGTTACTTTCTGATGGATTCAAAGTAATCAGAGAGCATTAATGTAATATCTCCTCTGTAGTTATGAAACATACATTTATTTGCATCAATGTAAACATTTAAGTCATGTGAGTTTGTTACAACTGATATTATCCAAATTAGGCACATTTGGTATGATAGGAGCATGTGATGATTTAATGAAATACTTCTACATCATATATTTCTATGAACTATTTATCAGTAATTGTGCTAATTGACTGTTTCTAATTCTCTCTGACTCTGTGCCACCAAAAGCAGCAACGAGCCTGGTTTGGGGGTTTTGCTTTAGTCAGTTTCCTGTATTATTTTGTAACGTCACTCTCCTTAAGTGTCATGTCTTGTTTTACATCCTGTCTTTGCATTTTCATGCCTGTTTACCTCCACACCTGTGTTCATGCATTATTCCCTCAATCCCATCACCCGAGTTTCTCCGCCCATCTCTCCAGCTCGACTTTATCCCCTCATTAGATTAGTTTGTATTTGTGCTTGTTAGTCAGGACTTTTAGTTGGATCCTTGGTTTTGTTATGCTGAGACCATGTTTGCCTTGCCTGACCTAAACCTGTAGTGAAGAGAGGTCTTCAAATTCCTGTTGTCTGCAGTCTCCTGCTCCACTCAACAGTGACAGAGCCATCTTCTCATTGCTTCAGCAAATTTGATGCTTCTGATTAAAAAAACCTTTTCCACCTCTTTACTGTCAACATGAGGATCATTTTAAATCTGTAACAATTCAATGAAAGCTGTGTAGTGTAAAGTGTGTCTGATGTAACATTACTCACTTTGTGGAGCCGTTTAGTCTCATGTGTCTCTGAGGAGAATGAAAACAGAAAATAATTTTTTACTGATTTGAAATAGACTAAAATAAACAGATTTAGTGAGATTTAGTGGCCTTTGAATAAAGCATAAAGGATTAATTACAAAATAACATGAAAGTGTGCTCGAGTGTGACAAAAATCAATCAGAGAGAGAGGATGGGAATCTTAATACATATAAACTCTTCTACAAACTGTGCCTAATATTTTGCTCCTCCTAAATAAAGTTCAGTTAGTTTTAAATAAAATACAGAGAATCCACTGCTGCAAAATGACACTAAAATCTACTCAGTAGTGACATCATGAAAATCAAAGAGGCTCAAAGAGAGATGAAAAAGGCAACTCAATGATTTCTGCAGTTAAAGTAATGAATGTGGTGTTCTTGCATCGCTGCATGCCCCCTCATCTTTTCACATTTCTCATTGGAGATTAAATAAAGTTTGAACTCAGTTTCACTAGGAATTCTATTTATTAGACATTTATGATAAACAGGATTGTGATTTGTGATAGTTTTTGTCTTCTCTTACTTTTGAGTCCTGAGCTGATGACTGACGATGGTAAACCTGGCTCCTCCATCACAGCGACTTGGCTTTCAACAGACCTGTCCGAGAAGATAAAGCTAACTTGATCAATGACTTCCTTTAAATCACTTCTTAAAACACACTTTTTTATAGACTTTTCTTTCCTTATCACCTGTTGATTTAATTGTTTATTGGATCGTGATTCTCTCTGTCCTTTAGAGCTTCCCCATCTTTCCTTTTTCACTATTACAATGTTGTGTAATTGTAGGTGTATTGATTTGATGTGTAAATAAATGTGTATTGATTTGTATTTGCTTTTATTTCCGCTGTCAAAGCACATTGTAAACTATTGTTTATAAAGGTGCTATACAAATAGTTATTATTATAACAATAATAATAATAATAATAACCTCTTCCTTCCAACCTCCTCCATGGTTTCTGACAGCCTCTGCAACAGATCTCTCCTGTTCATGTCCATTAAAACCTCCCTGGTCACCTCCACAGACTGCTGGCCACAGGTCTCTAACATCCGATCCACAAGTTTGCCTGTGTCTTCCCAATCCAGTAGTCTCCATGAGATTAGTGGAAGGCTCTTCTGGAACAGCGTGAACTGCAGCACCCACTTGAATTTCCAGAGATCCTCGATACTTAAAACCTTCAGTGTTTCCAAAAGAACCTGTTTCATAGCTGTCATTGCTGCTGTCTGAAAAATTCAAAGGATACAATACATGTTTTATTGATTAGGTTTACCTCATTTTCTTTACATACACAAAGTAGTGTATGTGTATTCCTTTATTTAGCAACATCAAAGCAAAAGATAACATTCTTGTTTCTGTAACAGTGGCTCAAGGAAAGTTTTTACTCCACTTGACATTCAGCATTTCATTTTCATAGACATTTTCTCATCTCATTTATAGTAGTGGAGCAATAATTCTATCATACCATCAGTGGTGGATAACACTGTGAGAATCATCCAATTTAAAACACGTGGTTGAGGCATCTATTGAATGAAAGCTGTAATGTGTAAAGTCAGACTCACTCTCTCTGACAGTGCAGGTCCATGTTCATCCACAGAGTGTTTCTCTGAGGAGAAAAGACATTTAAAATGACTCAGAGGCAGGGTTCGAAATGACTTAGGACTCTTGGGGGGGTCCCCTAAAATGTAATTATAAAAAATACTGAAGACTACCTTGCTACACTATATACTGCAGGCAAAATTATATTGACATATTTTGAAGGTGGGATAATGGTCTTGGGATGTTTTTCATGGTTTGGGCTAGTCCAGTATTGTAGTGGTGTCTGGAGAAGTGGATTGGCTATAATCTAACAGGTTACCCTCTAATTCTGGAGCAACAAAGTTACAGCACCTTATATAAATCCCTGACATGACAAAGTGGATAACAGGTCATTCTTTCCTTGAGCAAGGAAGTTAACTAAGTTACCTAAATCGACCAGGTGTACTCATTATGGTGATCTTTCTTTTTCCTCTTTCTCTCTCCATGATGCAGGATTCTAAATTAAGAAAAATAATATTAGCTTCCTAGATAGCTTACCAAGCGCTCATGTACACTCGTTCATGCTCAAATTACATTCACTTTAATCAACTAATAGACTTGAATTAAGTCCTCGCTATCTTTCGTAATCACTGACTGGACAATTAGGTTGTTATGCTAGCTTTGAATAACTAGTCTAACTGCTATATGTCTGCTGTTAGCTGGCAGATTATTTGGCTTCATACCTATGCTTCATACACATACAGCTAGCAAGAAACGTTGACAAACGCACTCTTCTAATCATTACGTTACACTGGGTATCTAAGTTAGTTAATGCAACTTTTGATATAGGAACACCAACTCCAAATATTTTACTATAATAAGCAGTGACGGACTGGTAATCTGGCATTTGGGCAGATGCGGGGCCGCGGGCCCTCATGGGCCGTTTGGGCCGGCCGGCCAATCAGAGAGCCGCATTATTTTCACAGCCATGCGGCCACTTAATTGTCAACTGCGGCCCATATAATTTCCCTCAGCACCCATTCAAGCATCAATAACAAAGTTATTTTGCTAAATGATGGCCAAACGTATCCAAATGCCTAACATTTCGTAGTTATGTAATCTGATTTGTATTTATACCACACATGAGTCTCTCAATATCACAGTCATGGTTACCCTCTACAGTCATGAACTTTTACATCAGTCTGTATTGTTTTGTAGCAAAATTACTATTCAGATCAGATGTTCAAAAACGTAAACGTGCATGGTTTGAAATAAACAAATCTCTACCTGCATTTCTTTTATTTGAATATTTTTTTGCTAAAGTTAAAATGAAGCAATGCCTTCTGGGAATTTCAAGACCGAATCAAGTAGAGCCGAGTAGACCGCGTCTGCGTCTTTATGTGTCTATGATCTGCGTCAGGTGGTGGTTGGAAGTTGTTGACAAAAAAATTAATCAAGGCAGGGCTCTCAAGTCTCACGCATTGGGCATGGGAACAGGTAGAGGAATCAAGTCAGTTCCCCATAGAGTTCAGAACGCCCTGCCACCATCCGCGGCGCTACCATTGGTCATTTTAGGTTCGGGCCTCAGTTCAGCAGCCTGAGGAAAGCTTTGAGTGAAAGCTTCTCAGCCAATCAGCGGCTTCTACCCGCCTGCCCACAGGCTGCGTCGTCACCAGCAAGTGATCCAATGAAATGAATGACGTTTGTGCGCAAGCTTTTCAATCAAGCTCAATGAGACAGACACAAAGTGTAGCTATTAGCTAGCTAATATGAAACGCAAAGCAAAGCAAAGCAGCTTGTTTTCATCTAAATTCAGCAAGAAACTCTCCAAGGAGCAGGAGGAGGACATTTTAAGTAACGCGGTTACAAGTGACGAGTTACCATCCTGCTCGGCCGCCCTCTCCCCATCAAGTCCTCCCGTAGCCACACCGTCACACCAGCAAGGCAAGTAGTGTCTTAACGTTATTAGTGTCTGGCTGTCTGAATGCAGGGGGAACCTGAATACATTTGGCTTATTTTAATTGGCCCGTCCAGTTTTCTGGAGGTCCACCTACAATCAAAATCCTGGCGCCGCTAGTGCCTGCCACGCACCAGCTGAGTGAGTGCGGATTTCAAGTTGCGGCTTTTCGTCGCTGTTTGTGACTTTGCCTGAGATTGAGTGACAAGTGTACTCGCCCTGTTGTTTATCTGGTTGCCATGACTTGGCGAGT
Organism: Perca schrenkii; assembly: GCA_025617405.1. Classification (NCBI taxonomy): domain Eukaryota; kingdom Metazoa; phylum Chordata; class Actinopteri; order Perciformes; family Percidae; genus Perca; species Perca schrenkii. The sequence goes on from CM046792.1 coordinate 28,603,312, forward strand.
GATGACGTCCTGTCATTGTTCCAGTTGAGGGGAGAGAGCGGATGACAGTTGGCTTGAGTTCAGTAGAGCACACGGCTCTGTAGAGTCGTGGAATTATGACTTTATATACTACATGTACATAGGAACAGGAAACCCTGTTGTGTGTCTGCCCTATTTCTGATACTGTGGCGGCAGAAATCAACATAGAGGAAACACTGGGTAGCTTTTATTATTATTATTATTACTACTATTATTATTATTATAATAGCTACATGTTGAATCGGTTTTATATTTTTATAAAGATACCCATTTTAGGCCTACCAATAATACTTTTATAACAGTACCCATAATAATTTGGAATATTTTTTAGTTTTTTTCTTTCCTTTTATTTTTTACTGCACAACCTCCCGGGCTCCATTGTGAAAACCTTTGGCCTAGGCTATTTCATTATATTGTATCCAGACAATTGATAGTATTAATTATTACACACACAGACACACACAGCACACACACACACACACACACACACACACACACACACACACACACACACACACACACACACACACACACACACACACACAAAATAATAAAAATAAAAATTGTTTGTACGAATTTATAGGCTGCTCCCTCTTAGTGGATTAGTCGACTAATCGGTGGTTTTGGTCTTAGTCAACTTAGATCTCTTTAGTCCATTAGTCATGTTTGATGCTTTTTTCCTGCTGAAGGACTTATTTCCAAGAAACGTACGAGCACATCTCTGGTAAACACAAGAATTAAGGGTTGACATTTTACCTAAGAGATATCACCGTGAAACCTACTTATACTTTGATTACTTTCATTAAGGCAATTTTTTGTTGTATTACACGTTTTCTGAAATGTTGTGTTTAAATATGCAAAGGAGGCGTTATCTTATTCAATATATCCATCATTTTGCATGACTCTTTGCAGAGAAACTCAGATTTACAGATCTGTCTATTAAATCAACTAATCGATTAGTCGATACAATTGAATGAGTGTTAGTCGACTAAGAATTTCTTCAATCGAACACAGGCCTACATTTATGTCATTTATCAGATCAGACTCTGTCCCCACCCAAACCCCTGCCGCCAAAATCTCACTCTGAACTCTGTTCAAAACTTGAGAGCCCTGTCAAGGCATCAAGCGACACAAGGGGGGGGCAGAGAAAAAGAGAGAGAAATATAAGAGAGCACTGTTGGCTGACGTTGAAAAATGCTGCAAACTGACTAATTTGTTTTTAAACTCAAGTGCAGCTTCAGCTAGCATTAGCGCTAATACAGCTAGCATGTTAGCAACACAGCTGAGCCAGCACACCAGGGAGAGAAATAGGACAGTGAGGAATATGAGGAAGAGGAAGAACAAAACGAGCAAGAGCAGGATGAAGAGATAGACATGGATAACGAATCTATGGAACTAACCAACACAGAACAACAAGCGTGCTGTGGGTCTTGAATGTGGATTACCAGAAGTAACAGAGATGGAGACCAAAGCTGCAGGAGGGAGTGTAGGTACAGTAAGTTTGACTACTTCAGAATATTATATTATGGAGCGGCTGGCTCTGATGATTTATTCTTTTTTTTTTATAAGTCTATGTTTTGGTGCAGTTGTTTATAGGGAGTTTACGTTCACCATCACTGGGGCTATCAAAAGTGCGTGTTCTTTCTGTGCGTCAAAAGTTCTATCCGCCGGTGGGCCGCTGGTGGGTGGAAATGCCAGGGCCGTTTTTTGTTCCCAGTCCGTCACTGATAATAAGCAATTATTATGGAGATATAAACATAATCGAAGCACTTAACAGGATTTTCATTAGGGATTTCACTCTTTGTGAGGCTTCGTTTTTGCCGCGTTCAACAATAACATACGTGTCTGCGCCATAGACTGTACTGTATGCGCCTGAGGACCACAACAACAATCTGTGATGCTATTAGCTGCCCTGATTGCTTTCCAATCGCGCTAGGAAATAAATAAATTATTGTTATAAATATAAAACGTCACTAAAGACCTATAATTTTCACAATCATTTTTAATATTAAAAATATTTGTCGGGGACCCCCCAAAATCTAAAAATAAATTCTTATAGGGGGTCCCTAATGACTTATGGGGGGTCCGGGACCCCCCCAGACCCCCCTCATTTCGAACCCTGCTCAGAGGGTTGTAACTACGTTAACCAAGAGAGGCCAATCGACTTTAATAAGGCTCAGCTGCTTTAAAAAGGAAATAAAAGAAAAGAAAAGAAAAAAACATCAAATCTTAAACACATTCACAGTCTAAAGCATTTACAAGACAAAAGCCTTGTAACTCATTACGTTCAGTTTTAGTTGAGACTTTGTGACTGTTGTTGACTTAAAGCTGCAGTAGGTAAGATTGTGAAGAGAAAGGACTTTGCCAACAGATTTGAACATCGACAACTTCTCAGTCCCTCCTCCCTTTCTGCTGCAGCCCAAACCGTCTCCTAAGCCCCTCCCACACAACGGTGTTTGACAGAACTGCCGGCCGGCAAGTCAGACAGACAACATCTTCAATAACTAAACACTAACACAACGTTAGCTTTACTCACCAACAGTAAAACGATGCTAACTAGCAGGCTACCGTACAGCATCACATCAGACCGACCACTGTGCTAACGTTACTATCATCCTCACCAACGTAGCTTTGTGGACTTTTGACTACTAATAACCAAGTGAAAGATAAATCATTCATGGTAATAATGTTACCTGTTGAGAGGAAATGTGGCTACGTCTGCATCGTTCTCCAGATCTTTAAAATCCTGCAGCCACGCCACCTCTGAAAAGCCTCTCCATTATTCACGGAGTTTTGGCAAAACTTTTCTGCAGCTCGTGCGCGGGGAGGGGGGAGGGGAGAAGGCTGTATATGCGTGTGCCTGAGCAGTGATTGACAGGCAGATAGACCACCCCTGTGGCCCTGATTGGAGAAAATCGACCGGGAGCGGTGGAATTTTGCCAATGGCACTACAGGCTGTAGGAGTGCCAGAGGAGCTGTCTTTTTTTTTACATAATTCATGTAGTTCTACTGGATCATAGGGTCAGTTTCAGCAAATATGACAGAAAGTTAGTTTTATAAGACTTACCTACTGCATCTTTAATGAATGATTTAGTGATCCCTCCCAGTGTTTTTATATTTCACATTGGTGAGGTTTGTACTCAAGCTGATTTAGATTGTTATTTTATGAATTATAAAATGTATTTATTAGACATGTATGGGGCATGTGAGATTATGTAATGCTACAGTTGTTACAGTCTTCTCTGTCTTACCTTTGAGTCCTGAGCTGGGCTTTGACAGCCTCTGCACCAGATCAGTCCGGTACATTTTCATGAACACATCCCTGGTCACCTCCACAGACTGCTGGCCGTAAGTGTCCAACATCAGATCCACTATCTCTGCTCTGTCTGCTGAGTCACTCAACATCCATGAGATGTCTTGGAGTTTCTTCTGGAAGGAAATCCACTTCAGGGACTGATTGAATTCCCAGAGCTCCTCGCTATTCAAATCATTCAGAGTTTCCAAAAGCAGCTGTTTAACAGCTGCTATTGTTGCTACCTGAAATAAACAATGAAATAATGGGACATATATTTAATCCACTGGGACAATTACAAATGTGTCTCTTTGCATCTCATCAATGTTAGTGTAGACTTGGTTGTTCCTGCTAGATCACACAAGGTATTGATTCATTTGGTAATTGTCCTTGTATTGATGACCGTTTGTTCACTTTTTCTACTGATTAGTAGGTTTTTAGTTTTTTAGAAACACAGCGTACAAATCAAAAGATGACTCCCTTCTTCCCTTTATTTCTTATAAACTGGTTATTTGTTTTCTTTTAATTTACAGGCTGCAACTCTTTTCAAAAACACTAAAATGAGTCACAGAAGCTCAAAGGAACTATCTTTCATCATTATTGAAAATATCTTTATTTTATGTTTTAGAATTTGTTCAATGCTTTAAAAATGGTTTAAAGTATTATAAATATATGTTTATTGGATGTTTAAACTTCTAAAGTTCTCTTTACTGTTAAAGGAGTCAGAAATACAGAAGAGGATTAGGGCCACATGTGAAACATTTATTTGAGTTCTGAGTTCATAGTCAAAATTCTGACTTCTGACTTTTTTCTCAGAAGTCTGACATTAATCACAGAATTCAGACTTTCAACTCAGAACTCAACAAAAAAAACTAAATGCTATTATCTCCTCATCTCATCGTCAGTGGTAAAGGAATTCTATCATTAATTATGGATAAAATGACTGCTAAAGGGCTCGACCTGAATACAGCTTCATTTCTGTGAGAATAAATAAATACATTCTAAGTTTGGGTCGTATCATTATTTAAAATGTTTAAGATGATAGTTTTTAACCTGCATCTGTTCATCATGAAAACTGTTGTTTAAAGTGTGACAGATGTAACATTACTCACTCTCTGGATCAGTGCAGGTCGCTGTTCATCGGAGTGTTTCTCTGAGGAGAAAAGTGGTAAAAGTCATGAGTGATCTTACATCTGACAATTATCATCATAAATTGATTGATGATTGATTATAAATCTTATTATTTATAATGTAAAGAGAATAATATTATTACGTAGCTTAGGAAAAGTATGAGACATGTTAAGAACGAGTTGTATGAACATGTTTTGTTTTGTTTACTGTCTTACTTTTGGGTGCTGAGCTGCTTTCTGACAACTTCTGCACCAGATCAGTTCTCTTCATCTCCATTAAAACCTCCTTGGTCTTCTCCACAGACTGTTGGCCGTAGGTCAGCACCACTGAAAACACTATGTCCTGCCTGTCTGTTGACTCCCTCAGCATAAATTGAGGGAATGAGAAATATTTGTGGAAGTCAGTTTGAGTCACGAGGACCTTCTTGAACTTCTGGAGCTCTCCGTCTCTCAACTCTTTCAGTGTTTCCAAAAGCAGCTCTATAACAGACGCCATCGTTTCCACCTGGTAAATTCAGGGGAAATGGTAATCGGGCAAAAGTGCAATTTCTCAGCTGGGATGATTTTTCTGTTCACATCTCATCAATGTCTGTGTTTTAGAAATGTGGATGTGGTCAGAGTACATCAGTTATATCACACAAGGTGAAGATACAACAAATGGTAATATTTGTCCAATGGATCACATACTAACAGTTTTACAAACTGCTTGTAAGAATATACACATCTTAATTTATACATGTACGCTTATGATTTCATTTGATGATAATTTTTTCATTTAATCATTTGGTCTATAAAATGTCAAATAATTGTTAAAAATACCCATCCCAATTTCCTTAAGTCCAAGGTGACATCTTGTAATGTCTAGGTTTGTCTGGCCAACAGCCCAAAACCCAAAAACATGAAGTTTACAGTGATACAAAAACAGAGAAAAGCAGAAGATCCTAACAGTATTTGTGCTAGAAGAAAGTGCTTTAACGATTAATCAATTATGAAAACAGGATTTATTTTCTGTTGATCAGCTGATTGTTTTTGTTTGTTTCAGCTTTAGTTACCAGTCAGACAGGTGTGGCATTCTCACCTTCAGGATCAGTGCAGGCCAGTGTTCATCTACAGAGTGTTTCTCTATAAATAAAGGAAATATAAATGATTGATTTAACATCAGGCTTAATAATCCGACACTTTCAGACTATATCAATTATTATGTAAAGGATTAATTGCAAAAATATACATAAAATCTACCTAATATCATAAAAATCGGTTTCACTTGATGAAAGTGTCTTACTTGCTATTAAACAATGTTAAAGGTTCATACACTACCTTTCTCTGTGGTACTCCCACCCGATGCCTCGGCTGATGATCCTGCAGCTGCAACACATTAAATGACAACTGTAATTGTAATAATAGAATTGTCCTGAATATAATACTGAATCCTGACAATAAAATGTATTGCTTATGAAATGTACAGTACAGGCCAAAAGTTTGGACACACCTTCTCATTCAATGCGTTTCCTTTTTATTTTCATGACAATTTACATCGTAGATTCTCACTGAAGGCATCAAAACTATGAATGAACACATATGGAATTATGTAGTCAATAAAAAAGTGTGAAATAACTGAAAACATGTCTTATATTTTAGATTAATTTTTATTAATAAAAAAACAAAGGGTGGCTACTTTGAAGAATCTAAAATAGAAGACATGTTTTCAGTTATTTCACACTTTTTTGTTAAGTACATAATTCCATATGTGTTCATTCATAGTTTTGATGCCTTCAGTGAGAATCTACAATGTAAATAGTCATGAAAATAAAAAGGAAACGCATTGAATGAGAAGGTGTGTCCAAACTTTTGGCCTGTACTGTATATTAATTATTGGTTATTTCAGAACAACATATAATACAACTAAATATTCCTCAAAGTCAGACATTCGGACACCCTGCCGCTGGCCAGTTTACCAGTTTTTCAGTAGTTTTTACAAATTCAATTTCAGCTGTGTGGACTGAAGGCAGGAGGAAGCCATGGTTACAGAGATCACAGAGGGAATCAGTGAGAAAACACTGTCATAATCTACCTCATACATTGTCTATCTGACTCCTCAGTGGAGCGTAGTATACGTCAAATCAAAGCTTTACAAAAGGCATTTCAACTGATTCATGTGAAATTATGTAGACAACATTGGCCAAATTCCTATTGGAGCCTATACAATACAAGACTGATATTAATGAGCTTAAAATGCACAAATTCAGTGGATCAAAAAACAAACAAGAACATGTGGCCCAGTAAAAAGAATGATTTTAAAGAAAAGATGTTTAGAGACTTTTAAAAACACATTTACAAAAAGGACCAAAGTCAGCAGATTCATTAACCCTTCAGAACAGCTTTACTTTAAATTTGAAATCCAAAACATTCACCTCTGAAGTAATCTTTGTCTAAGTTCATATATAGGTTTTATTTTATTTGTTATTATGCACCAGTAAATGGAATTTGTTTAATTAGCCACTTCAAAAATTAAATATGAATTTTACGAAGTAGGAGACAAATTCCTTTCTTTTTAAGACGAAGGACAACTACCTCTCTGAAGCTTACATTGTTACGTTTTTGTTGAGACTGTTTAAGAGGTTTTGATTCAACCCTTTGGTATGTTTGCTGTCATGGCCCCTCTACATGGTGGCGTTGCATTGCTTTATACAATAAGCTGCTGATTTTCTAACCATATATTCATGTTGTATTAATGTGACAGTTGTCTTCTATATCTTACCTTTGGTTCCTGAGATGGTCTCTGACAGCGTCTGCACCAGATCAGTCCTCTTCATCTCCATTAAAACCTCCCTGGTCACCTCCACAGACTGTTGGCCGTAGTTCTCCAACATCACACCCACCAGTTTGTCTGCCATGTTAGTCCACTGTATTCGTCTCCATGAGATGTTTGGAACGCTCCTCTGGAAGAACGTTGACTGCAGAAACCACCTGAATGTCTTTAGCTCCTCTGAACTCAAACCTCCGAGTGTTTCCAAAAGCACTTCTTTAACAGCACTCATTGTTGCCACCTGGGAAAATTACAAGTATATGTTCATAGAGAAAATTATTTCTAGGCTGTAACTATCACTGTACAAATGAAGGTGGTATCTCAGTTTTGGTTCTGTTTGATATGATTGTAAACCTGAATCTTATTGAATAAAAGCTGCCCTCTGCGTGGTCAGACAGATATGACTTTGCTCACTTTGTGGATCAGTGCAGACAGGTGTTCATCCACAGAGTGTTTTTCTGAGGAGAAAGAAAAGAAATAAAAACAAGTAAACGGCAAGTGGCATTACTGTTTTTCTTTTTTTTAAACACAAACACACACACACACAATACAAAGATGTCAACAGAAGATTACACTTAAACCTAATCAGCAGTATCATTTCAGATATTTTAGTCATTAAATATATTTTGTACACCAAATTATGTCTTTTAAAATGTATTTTTTCTCTACATTTTAAGTAATTATAAATCAATACTGATAATGTAAAGAGAACAAGATAAACTTATGAGAGATGTTTTGGCTTTGACTTTACAGTCTTACTTTTGGGTGCTGAGCTTCTGTCTGACAACTTCTGCACCAGATCAGTCCTCTTCATCTCCATTAAAACCTCCCTGGTCTTCTCCACAGACTGTTGGCCGTAGGTCAGCACCACTGAAAACACTATGGACTGCCTGTCTGTTGACCCCCTGCAGCATCCATAGGCGGGCTGAGAAATATCTGTGGAAGTCAGTTTGACTCACGAGGACCTTCATGAACTTCTGGAGCTCTCTGTCTCTCAACTCTTTCAGTGTTTCCAAAAGCAGCTCTATAACAGACGTCAGCGTTTCCACCTGGTAAATTCAGAGGAAATGTTAATCAGGCAAGAGTGCACAAGGTGATGATGTAATCAATAATATTTGTCCAATTGATCTTATGTACCTCATGTGTATTTGTGTGCATTTCTTGAGTAACATCAAGGTGATTCTCTTTAATCTTAAATATTTTACTTTTTAAAAACAGGATTGTGATTATAATTTTACTTCCTGGGTGTATCTCTTTCAGAGACTATACTACAAAAACTGTAATGAGTCTCTTGATTTTACAACAGAGTTGCTGTTTAACCAGTTGCACATTTTCTATATACTGAATATATAGCACATATTTGATATCTAATATAAAAAGAAACACACCAATTATTATTGTTGTTGTTGTTGTTATAATTATTTTGTTTTTTTCTCTTTTTAAAATATTGTGAATTTTAGAAAAATCAAGAGAACAAGCTATATTATTCCCCTGGAGGTCAATATAACAAAAAATATGAATGTTGGTAAATAACATTCATGCTTAAGACCTCATGTGTTCATTATGTGGCTTGATCCGTTTATTTATGTGAGAAAACTAATATTTATATTTGATTTGTATCATCAACAATAATTTCAGGATGAAGATGATTTTCAGTCTTCATTTACTAAATAAAAGTGTGTAAAGTCAGAGTGATGTGACATTACTCACTCTCTGGATCAGTGAAGGCTGCTGTTTCTCTGAGGAGAAAAGAAATAGAAAAACACCTATTAGTCATTTATTCTCTTAACATTTATATTACAAAAGATGTCATCCAAAGTAACACTTAAACCCCCTATAAAAGTAACATAATAATAATTTATTAATAACAGTTTTGTTATTGCAATATGCACAAGAGCTGATCAAACATTTTTAGCCCAGCTGATGTACTTTCCTATTTTTACATAATAATATACATAATTCCATATTATCTGTTTAGTTTGCCTTACCTTTGGTCCCTGAGCTGATGTCTGATAATCTCTGCACCAGATCAGTCCTGTTCATCTTCTTTAAAACCTTTCTGGTCAACTCCCCACACTCATGGCTGTACGTCTCCACCATCAGCTCCACTGTGTCATGTAGACTCCTTGGTGAGACTGGGAAACCTTTCTCCATTTCAAAGAGTGTGTGAAGCTCCTCTGAACTCAAATCATTCAATGTTTCAAAAAGCATCTTCTTAGCAGTCATTGTTTCTACCTGGAAGATTAAAAGGACATTTTTTATAATTTAGTATATGCAGGATAGGATGTATGTTGTTTGTGTGACCTACTAACAGGATTGGAAGCTGATGTATTTGTATTTCATTAATACCAGAGTTATTGACATGTCGCTTTCTTGTTTTTATTGCCAAGATTAACTTATACAGTGTGATTGAATATTTAAAAAAAATTGAATATTTATTCCGTTAAGGAAAGAGCTAAATTCTTCCATACAGGACACGATGGTTCACTGAATGTGAATATATAAGCTATGGCTTTCACAATGACCAGATTTTAGAATATCATAATTAAGTAATGGATTCCTTTGAGGATTTTAGAAAGGTTTTACAATATGTAGTTATATGATCTGTTGGGTTTTTAAAAGTTTGACCTTTATTAAAAATATTATATTTATAAACTGTATATCATTCACTTAAAGTGTTCATTCTCAAGTGTATTTACCAATTAAGTCTCAGAAACAGTGATTATACGAGAGGTAGAACCTACGATATCCACACTTACTTTAAATTGCTTTATTTTACTAAATATTTACTTACTTGCACTTTTTCCATGATGTTCTCATCAATGTCACTGATTAGATGTGGCTAATTGTCTTTCAGGATTTTGTAGATTTCTTTTCCGTGAACTCTTTTCAAAAGGCACACGATAGAGCGCCCTCATCTTCTCCTGAGAATCAGGGATTGATATGATTTCATCATAACTTTCTCTATTGATAACATTATATATAATCCAGAATTGGTGCAATGTTTGTCACTCTCTGGATTAGTTTGACTCGATGTTTATCTACAAAGAGCTCTGAGGAAAGAGGGAGAGAAACGTAAGCCAAAGTTGTTTATTCAGAGATAATATGCATCATGATATATCTCATAAAAAGTGCAGCAAACTAAAATGCATCAAATAATTCAAAACCAAAAAATATATTTCTTTGGAATTTACTGTTGTTACAGTGGCATGTGAACAAAAGGAACACAACTATCTGTTTATTTTGATACCAGCAACAATTTTGAAGAAAAAAGACATGACAAATGACAAAAATGTAATTGTAAAGCCATTTTGTAAAGCTCTTCAATGTCAGTTTGTATTATTTTCCTGAATAAATCCTTCCATGGTTCAACTATGTGGAAAATGAGGAAAGAAGTTTTCTAGTCAGATTCAGTGTTTACGTTCGGATTGTTGTAGACCACTTGCACTCAGTGACAGGCCTTGAGAAGAATCACATAAAAATAATAATAGCTGTGCACCTACTTTCCACCATTGTATTTACATCAGTTACTGCTGCTGAGGATTAGTAGCTGTAAAAATCAATAAAGGTCAATGAAGCAAAAATAAGCTACAAGAGAAGTGTATGGCACATAATGAGCTTCTGACGCAAGTAATGATTATTTTCATTACATTTCTTTTTTCGTTTCATTGTTTAATTGTCAAAACGTTTCACAAAACAGAGAAAAATGCCCATCACCATTTCTCAATTAATGTCCAAGGTGATGTCATCACATTGGTCTAAAACCCAAGGATATTAAATTTCCAATTATATAAAACCGAGAAAAGCAGGAAAGCTTCATATTAAGAAGCTGGCACCATTTAGATTGTTTGACTTTTGTTTTCTTTATAAATTACTTTATTAATTGAACCATTAATAATCATCAACATAGTCACAGATATTGTTATATTCAATTGCCTGAGCTTTACAGCAGGGTGGGGGGAAATCCACTAAGAAAGTCAATGAAGGAATGTGTCTATCAGCATTGTCCTTATATAAATAAAAGTAGGGGTATAACTACAATAACTTACAGGGGTTATAACCTTATAACTAAATAAAATGTTAAAAAGTACATATCTAACACATCAAAACTACAACAAGCACCGGATGTTCTGCCGCCATATTTGTAAAACAGAATTG